>JAGVSP010001619.1:0-99406 GCA_022494985.1 Micrasema minimum
TCAACTAAATCCAAATTGGGATTCCCATGTTAGTGACAACCATAGACAATAATTTTGCCATTACGAAAAAATAAGCAAATGTATGAATAAATAATAGATATTTGGCCAAAATATTTTGCCTGTTCAAAGGCTCCTCGTGTTCAAACCGTCCACCCTCTCCCCTACATACAATTACTACTACTTTCCCTTCTTCGCAACTAATGGTGCATAGGGCTCTGCATATGTACCCTCTAACTTGTTCATTTTTATGACATGAAGGCACGATTGTCAGTCTTAAGCTTAAGCGCCAGTCCAAGACATCAAAAACGAACTATTTTTGTGTGAAAAATAACATTGAAAAAAATATTTCATATTGATCCCGCTGGGACTCGAATCCGCAACCTCATGCACGGTATCCAAACGCGCTACCGCCATACCACGAGGAGGAAAATTACCCAATACGACATTATAAATAGGTAATCTATTACGATTCGAATTCTTACTAAAAACAAACATGAAAAATGTTTTTTAAAATTACGTAGTTTTTAAGTCAAACGGATCTTCCTTGATAGTTTATATTGAACCAATTTGTCATCATGGAATTTCAGTACGCACACGAATGCTTAACACAAACATTGGCTGAGAATTACCCAACATTACCACGAAGAGACATTGAACATTGAACTTTGCTTCTCTCAGAAAGCATAAAAATTATTACGGATTGCTCATCAGACCACTCACTCACAGTTTATGCACATTATATGCATAATTCAACAATGCGCTAAGTAGCAAATAAAAAAATACTGAGAATGAGGACGAGAAAAGAATTGTCAAATGACGTTGGGTAGTTAGATAAATAACGAACAACGGAAAAAAATATAACTTGCCCCTCGTAAAGTTTAATGCTGCAAATATTAGATATACCAATGGCCTATTTCTATAGGTACTGAGGTAGGTAACTCAAAAAGATTAAAATGTATAAGATATTGATACTATATCCCACTTAATTTTTCTTTGCATGTGCTTTAACTAAATGTTTTTTACTGCCTTTATAAATTATGTAAGCACATTACTTAATCCTCAACATATTTAAATTTTCATCCTTACAAATGTTGCAAGCCTTAAATTATGGTGTCCTGAAATTAGCCTTTTGAGATGCCGTCGTATGGAAATAACCCATCGATATATGGAATCCACAAACTTTCCAACGCGTCATAAACTTAAGATAGATGAGGATATGATCTTGCTAACCAGTTTTCAGAATTTTTGAAGATACAGATGAAACATGTTCTTAATATTTTTCGATACGTACTGAAATGTTTAAGGCTTGATGTTTGAAGTAATAAAAATATGTTATACGTTCAACATAACATCCTGCACACTGCACGCGTTACGCTTATACGAGTCGAGGATCATTGTTTTACTTTCTTTCATCTGTTATCCTGCGCCGATATCTCGATCCTTACCAGTATCGGTTTTGACCCAATACAAGTAATGTTAGCTGACGAATAGTGACCGTTTATGAGGGATATGAACTTGAAGATGGAACAGCGATGAGTGGAAAAGTTATTTGTTACTGACGATACTCGTTCTGATAACGTAATCCGACGCTGAAGAATTTATAACTTCATCTGATTTATTTCATCGGAATATGAAATGCAATCTCTTTTTTACAGACTGCAGATCGATTGGAAATGTTACGACTTTTGAATCACAAATGCATGAAGACAATAGCGCATAAATGTAGTATCTAATCGAAGGGTAGTCATAAAGAGTATGAGTGGTTCGATATACTCATAGCATAATATTTATAATATTATAATTATTCAAAGCATTAACTTTGTGGTCCAACATTTTAATATTGTGAAAATATTGTGTAAAACCACTCACCGACTTTTCTGTGTCTACCGGTTTCAACACGTAACCCGTCTCTTCGTCAGGACAAACACAACTACACCAACATGCAAATACCACTACACACCTTCACCATAGGAGATTTACAAAAATGTAAAATCGACATGCAGATTAGACTCATGCTACTGCACCACCACTTAACCCTTGGTGGTGGCGTAACCAATTAACCAATTAACCCTTAATTAATTAACCAATTTACCCTTGGTGGTGGCGTAGTGAAGCATGTGTCTAATCGGCATGTCGATTTTATATGTCGAATGCATTTTATTTTATATTAAAGTGTGGTGAAAACATGAAAATTTCTAATGTTGGCCTCAGGTTTAGACGTAAATGAACAAACATATCGATTTTATATGTAGAATGCATTTTATTTTATATTAAAGTGTGGTGAAAACATGAAAATTTCTAATGTTGGCCTCAGGTTTAGACGTAAATGAACAAACATATCGATTTTATATGTAGAATGCATTTTATTTTATATTAAAGTGTGGTGAAAACATGAAAATTTCTAATGTCGGCCTCAGGTTTATGCGTAAATGAACAAACATGACTACGCAAAAAGACGCCCCCGTTGAAACGGTAAAAAATACGTAAAATTGCCGAAGGATATATAAGGTAAAATTATACCATCGCGTTTTATGAGCGAAAACATAAAAAGCTTGATATAATGTTAGTCTGGTAATAATTCTACGAAAGCAAGTTTAAATTAAGGAAACGGCGGTACAACGCAAGTGAAAAATGACGCCCCCGTTCATTACGAAAATGCTAAAAAACACAGATTAGCAGTCAGGACAATAGCTGTTTTACCATAATAATATTTATTTAACTGCTGATGTACTAATTGTAAAACAGAAATAAAAGTATTTATTATTGATATCCCAACAGAGACAGAGAAACTCTGGATATAATGTGGATTATCTAGGCGTAAGGGCTTATGACCTGTCATTACTGGGAAAAGTGGCCAGTTTGATGTACTAGGACATTCCCCATTCCGCCCATCATCTGATAAACCATATTGTGACAAATTTTGAACTACTATATATTGAACTCGTCTTCGTCGTTCCGCATTACAGAAATTTTCTATGTTGGTGTCATCTGTTGAGAAGATTGTTAAGCATTTTTTGACAATCACATTTATTAGTGTAGGTATTATTTACTAGAAGACGCCTGAAGATGTCTCTCCAATTTTTGTTTGCTTTATATTTTTGCTTTATAATAATATCTGATATCAGCCTAGCATGGGTATAATCCAGTAATTTGTCTACAATGATTTGTGTACATTCAAAATGTTGTAAAAAAGAATAAAAGTACCTAATTTCACTAAATAATTTATTGTATCTATCTATGTTCCTATTGTGTAATGATTTACCTCGTAATGTTTGCGTTTTTGAATCTTCATCTTAGTATAATGTAGCAGTTTTTAATAAATGAAATTTTATAAAATATATTTTAGACTCATTAATTTCAAGTATCCTCTTTCTTTTAGCCTACGTATTGAATACATTGAAAAATGGATGGGCCAAATAATTTGATCAAGTGAAAAATAGTGCCCTATACACAAAAGTGAGTTCTGGAGTGAGATAGTTATTTCAATAAATTTAGTAGCGTCGACAATTATTAGGTACGGATTACAATGCAGATTTAAAAAGTAAAAGCGGATATGATTGGGTTTTTTGAAATAGTGTCAGATGACATACTAAAATAATTTCGTCACAGCAAATTAACACATATTGTACCAAAATGAATCATGCTAGTTTCTTTTATGTATGATCCTATGTACCTACCTAACATCATAATTTTTCCTGGAATTTTGAGATTTTTTTAACTTGTCAGATTAATCATTTTTATATTTAATGAAAGAAACATTAATTTTAAATATATATTTTTTAAATTAATATTTTACATTCAAGAAATACATTTGAGATCTTGATTCTGATGTAAGGATTTATTTATTTCATACAAACACAGGGTACGCCTATGCGTTACAGAACTCATTCTGAGACATTAATTTTTTATTTTATAAAAATTAAAATTAGGCATTATCATTACTAATAAAATGTTTCAAATCAATCAAATCTCAAGTAGTCTTTTAAGGCTCTTCATTATCATTTCATTCTCAACTAATTAATTTACACATTTACTATTATACATGATTAAATTTGAACCATGTTTTGTTGGTAGTGTTAGAGTCGAATACTCCGGATTGGAATCCCTTGGATCGAATACCACTCCACCACAACTTGTTTTCTGCTTTCTGGCACAGTTATTTTCGACTGTTTGAGAGCAGGCCAAGAATAAAAATATTTTAATATATCAAAAGAAAACAAACAAACATTTTACTTCACAAATATTTACATTTTATTGGTACCATAGGTAGGTTAGACTTTGTATTCTAAGGCATAAACACACTATTGTGTATGGACAGACATGGTAATATAATAGGATTTATTTTATCACCTATTATTATCAAAGTTCTCACACGACGTTGAACTAAAATCACACGACCCAGCATTCAATTGTGTTTATTATATTCTAATTATTTAGGTTTATACTTATGGACGTTACAATGTATCTAAGGTCGGCGAAGAATTCATATTTTCCGTAATTTGGCACAAATGTTTTATTAGGTTGTTCAAAAATCTAAACAGCACAAGATTATTAAAATGTTTCTTGTGTAACCATAACGGTATGTTTTTTAAAAAAATTTTTAAAATGTCTTCGTAAAAAACAAAAAAAAACACAACTTAAGGAAAGGAAGGTAAGAACACAGTAAGGAAAACGAACCCTTATCACGAAGTTTGGAAGGACTTTGTTTCTTTCTTCATTCCAAATGTTCTGTTTTTACGAGTATATTCGATACCACAAAGAAAAGAAAATCTTTTTGGTCTTAAACAAAAGATGAACGAATGAAGATGTATTCTTTTTATACTTACTTCATGAAAAGAGCTTTGTTTTATTGAAAAAAATATTTTTAAATGTACATAATCTCACTGTAAAATATATGAATTTCATTATTTCGGTCCTATCATTCTTTCGTACCAAAAAAACGGCAATGTACTGGAAAATGTAATAAAATTTTCAAAACTGAAAAAGGGTTTCATTGGCAAAAGTAATATTTTTATCAGTGTTAAATATTGAAAAAAGCAATCAGCGTGTATACTTTGTATGCCGCGAATCAAAAGCTTCATAAAATGGCGCCTCGCGAAATGAATACGTATATGGCGGGAAAGAGAAATTTTCAATAGAACAAAGTCTCATTCATTCTTTCCTTGAACAAACATAGCACCGTATTTGATATAACCGTGAACACAGTTTTCCACATTGACATCTTGCAAATTTATATGAAAACATTCGCTCTCTTTAGCCCATGAAAATGAGGAACAAGTCGCAGGCGCTGTTCAGTTGTTTTGAATCAGCGAAATGGAACAAAGTGTACATTCATGACGGGTCTTTGTCTCAAACTTTCAATTTCGACGAGTTGTAGGGGAAGATTTCAATTAACACGAAGTGGCGGAAAACGATTGACAGTTTCGTGCGCTTCGTAGTAAAAAATGTTAAAGTGAGCTTTTCGAATTATGCGCACGCGTTGTGTATTCAGTCAAAAGACTGAACGAGGGATTTTCATGGAAAGTAGTGATGCAAGAAATTATTTTGCCGCAAAATTAAAAGCGACAACTTTCGTTTCTGGTCATTAAAATGAGCTTTCGGCTTGAGAACCAATCAAGTAGGTGTGTAAAGGTAGGAAATGATTTTTCGGAAAAGAAAAGTCCAGCAAATTCTCGCAGATTTTATATGAAAATTGACAGATATTAAGACTAATACTTTCTACTCTTCCTTATCCGCACTGCATTGGTACACCAAGTGCGGTGAATATTGATTATTCGTTACATAAAGGCTAGATGATCAGTCTTACGCTTCAGCGCCAGTCCAAGGTATCACAATATGAAATATTTTTATGTGAAAATCACATTTAAATCAATATTCCATATTGGTCCCCATCGGAAATTGAACCCGCGACCTCATTAATGGCAGCTTAACCACGAGGTGGACGTAATAAAGGAGTAATAAAAAGTATGTAGTAATATAAATTAGGTAGGAGCGAAACCCAGCCAATGACAAATCTTAAGCCCTGTTAATGCCTAGATACCCACATTTTCTTGTAAACTTCATGTCTCTGTTGAGATACCCATTTAATTATCATTTTATTGATTACCTGACTTAATGAATGTGTGGTAAGACTATGTATGATAGGTGTACAAATGTCGAAATTAGAGCAGAGTGCAAGGCTGAGATAAGCATTATCGACAAAATTAAGAAAGGGCTTTTACTATGGTTTGGTCATGTGGAGCGAATGAGTGATGAAAGAACGGCTAAAAGAAGTTTAAATGCAAGTGTGCCTGGATGTAGAAGCCGCGGAAGGCCGAGAAAGACATGGCTCATGCCATGTACGTCTGCTTGGTCATCCAAGTACGTCAAGTACTTGAAAGTGGTCACGTGAAAAGTCTGTGCATGAGAAGATGTATGAATGTAGAGAGGAAGCAAAGGAAGTCTGTCAGGACAGAGTGGTATGGCGTTCTATCCTCTCTGCCTACCCCTTCGGGGAAATGGCGTGATGGTTAGTTAGTTAATTTAATTTTCGTATGATATAAATGTTAAAATCGTGTTTTACAAATACTACAAAAAATGTGTTAAAATTCCAGAGATGATGCGTAGTAATATAAAATATACAGTTTTCATTTTTAAATCAGTAATATCTATGTACATTGTACTTTTCAGTATAGAGCGAAATAGTTGCTGAATTTGCTAGTTTCGTTACAAGAACTTTCCTTGGCGTAACTTTTTGTTATTTTCCCCTATTGAACTACTTCCCCGTTACTGTTCCGGTGAATCCCGATTGTTTCCTGTGCCAGGCACCAAATAATACCACTGACAACTCTCGAAAAAATAAGTCGGTGGGGCATAAATAATATTTGTACGAAAGTATTTCATTACAAAGGAATAAAACTGTTGACAAGCTTAGCAACGGCAGTGATCGCGAAAACACCCCGGGTATCTTTGATTCTACTGATAAAATAATATAAAAAAGTGTTTAGACTATTAGACGAGAATAAAAACTACGCGGTGTTGTCATTTAAGTGTTTAATGTGGTGTTGTAATAATAATATGTGAAATTCTTTGGTTTTTTTCGTTTCAAACTACCATGCAATTATATGCAGGTCGCGATACAATTATCTGTTAGGCGTTCAATAGCGGTACAGTGAATTTGCGTATAATTAATGTTGAGCTCGTATTAGGTTATTTAAGCCATTGAAGTATAGCAAAGCAATAAAACAAATTGCAATAAGTATTCATAGCTTAATTAAGCCTTGGCCTTGCGATTATTACATTCGTGGGTCAATACACCGTAATTTAAAGTCTCGTGAGTTGGTGTACAAAGGGAGGCGAATATAAAGAAAATAAATTCACGTTTGTCAAAAATAAACTAGTGTTTAAATTTTGTTAGTGAAAGTCTTGATGTCTTCGTAAACAAAACATTATTTATTTGTTTTCAATTTTTTTCTATTATGATAATATCAACCATCGAAATAAGATATCGACCCTTTTTTTTTTTATTAAGATTATTTAATAAAAAATAACTTCATTATATGCATGCTATAAAATAATAAAAATATAGAGCAGGAAATTGGATAATTTATCTAGAATGAGATTTCGTTAGACAAGCGCGGTAATTCTTTACATTCGCCTTTCTTAATTGAAACTCCTAATTAAAAACCTGCATTGAAAGATACAAAAAAGCTAATATTTCAACCACTTTCTTTTTTGCGTGGAATTTCATTCATTTCAAGATCAACTCATCCCTGGATTTAAAACCATAAAAAAGAGTTATTTTGAAACTGCTAGGAAAAATAAATAAAATGGATGTTGAAAACGATTCTACATTAGTTAAAATATCTGTATCTGAGAGCCAAAAGGCATCATCTTAAAAATCATTGTTTCAGGAGACGCATTTTAACCAACTCCAAGTCTCCAAATTATTTTGTTTTAACACTTTTATAAATTAAAATAAGTTGGATAAATCTTGGAAAACGCATCACTAAAATGCTCCTGAAACACAATAATTATAAAGATGTGGTGTTTTGGCTCTCGGATACAGCTATATGAAATGGACTTTTCCGTCAATAAATATAAATAAATAAATATAACAACAAAGTGAGTGCTTCCAACATAAATTTACAAATTATTAACATAAATTGAATAATTTCTTTGTAAACAACGCTCTTGTAATTAATAGAAAATATGCAAAGAATGTTACGCATTTAGCCCAATTCACTCTACATAAAACGATTACCTAAGACGATTTTTGCAGCCATCACAATAAGACAAAGAGCGAACAAAAAATGTAAATAAAACATTGGATTCGGACATTCATACATGGTGATATTGGCCATACAACAACGTTTAACCCTATTAGTGCCACAGAATAAAGACGTAACATTGGCAAGTTGTAGAGTAGCTTTATGGTATTGAGTGAATATTCGCGGTTAGTGAACTGGTGAGATAAGACTGCTGGTCGAGGCTGGAACCGAGAGCATAGAAGGTAAAGGTTAACTCGTGAACTGAATGCAGAATCAAACTAGAGTGAAAATAAGCAGATAAATTATTTTACTAAGCATGTCAAAATGTTAACAGTTATCTATTTTAACATTCTACAATATTCTACATATTATAAACTGACATTGATTTTTAAAATCCCGATGCTGGCATCAGTACTGGGATCACCAATTCGAGTATATCGCATTTATGACGCGTATCTGATGCGAATTTTAATGATTGACACCATTACTGCTATATACCTACACGTAGATACATCGGTGATCCTAGTGCTGCTCTAACCTATTTACTATCCCCCTCGTTTCTTTGACTTTTCTTACCATACAAATAAAACGCAGAAAAAAAACATGGTTTAATCTATTCCCATTACAAATATAATTTTTCGGCCGAATTCGCTTATTGCTCCTGTAAATATTATTATTTATTATTATTATATAGACAATTTAAAAGCGCTGTTTTTGCTAAAAATCGCCTCAAGAGCGCTGTACAGAAAGAGGCTAGATCTCAACTCGTCCTGCAGCTACCAAGCGCATAGACGGTTGAAGAATTCTAGCCCCTGATTAGAAATATAACACATTTTAATTATAAGTTAGAAAATTTATCAAAATTATGTAGGTATACTAAGCAATAATAAGTAGGTAAAAGTGTTTTTGTAACTGATTTTCACTAAGTAGGAGGCTAGACAACAATCCATCTTGCAGCATCAAAGCGCATGGATGATTGAGGATCTAGCCCCCTTTATACTACGAATCTACACTGTGTGGTATTCAAAATAATTTTTGTTCTTTTAGTATAAATTAGAGTTTCACAAAGTATGCGGGATCCTAGTATTGTCTATTTAGTTTTAGTATTTTATTATATTAGTATTATATTTTTTTATTTATTTTAGTATTTTATTATACGAGTACCATCCATTTAACCACCTCGTCCGCCTTTGTCGGCCTCGTAGTGCAGGTGTTAGTAAGTTGGGCTTCTATGCATGAGGTTGGGGGTTCGATTCCCGTAATGCGCACTTTAAACGGGACAGAAAACTGTACCTTGAACTGATGCGTAAAACTGATCATCTTGCCTTCATTTTATAAATGATCACGATATACTGCACTTGGTGCCACCTGCAGTGCCCTATACACCGTTAGGTGCGGATAAGGGAAAGTATAATACGGCATCTTCTCGAAGATTTGCAATCAGTGACCAATTTCTGTGAAAATATTTACCTCCACATTCCGAGTCTGAAATTGAAGCAGATTTTTAAAAATAAAGATTGATTTAAGGTCATATTTCTCAGGATATAGGTGAAGAAGTAGATTAGAAGATAAGACTTTTTTTTTTTTTTTTTAATTTAAAAAGAAATCTATGCAATCTTATGATATTTGCACATATTTCAATTTGTAAATACTATTTCCAATAAAACCCAAGCGGCTTGTGCTTGAAAATAGGAATCGAGTCGTGTCGAAGTGGGGATTCGAACCGACGATCTCTGGACTCAAGAGACCGTGACGCTACCCACTGGGCCACCACCCGTTCATTCATAAAACTAAATAGACGCGTTCCTGTGGATTAATTATTAGTTTACACAAGCAGTGTCCTATACCGATACACCACTAGCTGCGGATAAGGGAAAGTAGTATTAATTTTTAACATATTTTTGTAAATGAATAAATTTATTATTTATCAGTAAATCCCAGCCCCGGCCCTGTGCCCCCAGGTATGGGAGATTTCCCCCGCTATGATGTAATGACTGGGCACCAATGCATACGGCAAATTACCCCACATTCCCCGCATTCCTCGCATTCCTGCAAGGGCCAAGATCGAATCCGGAGGGGTAAAAAAATCACAAAAGAATTTTGTGCGCGCGTGCCCTACTGAAAAGGTGCGGATAAAGTGGTCATCCGACGTCTGTTTACTCTAATATACCCGGTTACAAACTCATAAACAGGATGTTTTTCTTTTAGAAAATATTACTAGAATTTTAGAAAAAAATTTAAGTAGGTACTACAACAATTTTTTTTTAAAAATTTCCATAGAAAAATATCGTATTTTATTATTATTTATTATTTATTATACCATATCCGCTCCCTATGTGGAGAACATGAAATCCACAAACCGCCTCCAGGCCTCCCAAATCAAGTCCACGTCCCGCAGCTCCGCCGCAAACTGCCGACGAACTGTCAACAGCGGACGACCAGGACGCCGAGAACCTGATGCCTTGTAAAATAGGCAAGCATGGTTAAGGCTCTCGGGAGGCATACGTAGTATATGGCCTAGCCAGCCGAAACGCCTTCGCCGGATGACAGTAGATACCAAGGGTTGCTGTGTCCGTTGCCTCACCTTTGTGTTCCTTACAAAGTCAAACCACCGCACACCTAAAATTCTTCTAAGACACCTATTCTCAAAACTCAGAAGTCTGCTATCTTGGGCCCTGGTTAGGTGCCACGATTCGCAGCCATAGAGGAGAACAGGTGTGATGCAGGAGTTATAAAGGCGGCATTTTGTTTTAACCGAGTAAATATCCGATCTCCAGACAGCTTTCATACTGTTGAATGCGGCGCCCGCTACTTCAAGCCGCACTCCCAGTTCTTTCTGAACTCTGTCGTTTTCTGTCATGTACGCTCCCAGGTATTTGAAACTCTCGACCCTTTCGATGACTTGTCCCGACAAAGCCAGGGGGATCTGGGCATGTTGACACGAGTTGTTACACATGACATGGGTTTTACCAATGTTGATTTATAAACCCATGCACGTGGAGTCACCGTATTTTACCTATACTTAAAAACATGGAACAAGATAGCGCTCACTAAATGTGGCCGCTAAATATTTTTTTTTTTTACGGAAAAGTACGATAATAAAATAAAAACTGGCAAGGTAATTGCCTAGACTTTAATGTGCTCTTTAATTATTTTTTCATACTGCCACATTTAATTATCTTGATTATTGTAATAAAATACCAAAAAGAGAGCTTTCTGTGGATTTTTTTTCGCTGGATTTTTTTATTTATTTTTAAACTCAAAAACGAAAATTCCTAGAAAATACTTAGAAGTAATACGGTACAATTAAATGGTAAAATTTGAAGCTTTGTGGCTTTTTTTAAAGTCAATAAATCTGTAATATCTTTATGAAAGCAACAAAATTTTTAACGTTCAGGCGCAGGTTTCAAAAGAATATGAAATTAAACAACCTGTATCAGTTTCTTATTCAAATATATATATTTGGTTGCCTACTCAACTGAAAATATCTTGAATTCCTAAGGACGGACAAACAAAACTTTGCGTCGAAACCAAACAAACCTCTAGGAGTTTATTTATTTTATTTTTTCAAGGACGTTCATGAAAACTCACTTTCGTTTGCTTATGTAGTGGCTAGCGTTTGATTCCATCCCGAAACATAATAAGTTACAACAAAATATATGTTTATGAAGGTATTTGATAATTTTATGCATGAAATCGGCAGATTCCTATTATATTTTATTCCCATTCAATTTTGATCAACATTTTTTATATAATACATAATCGAGTGAGAAGAACAAAAAGCCTGAAACAAAACACTGTCAGATAATAAAAATAAACCAAAATAAATTAAAAAGTACAACACTAATAATATTTGCACGAAGTTTTTTAGGTTATCTGAAAGATATTCTACTTTATAATTGAATAGGGTTTTTGACAAGAAAAAGAGTTGGAAAGAAAAATCAACATTGAAAGTTGAGTGGAAAAGTACGTATTTGTATAAAGCAGACTAATTTCATTTTGATTATTTTAGAAACCGAACATTTTTCCGGTACGTGATTTCTGAAAAAATCTGCGGAGAACAGCGTAGTGAGGGATGTAGGGAGATTCGCTAGAAGCCTACTTACTATATCTAGCTCTCTCTCGCAGGTGAATCAGCCGCGGCGCGAGAGTGGGAGGGCACCAGCGTGGGATGGAATGGGCTGCTCCGCAACCCTGCTCGGCGGCAAGAAGCGAGAAGCGACACACTCGGCAAAGAGACGTTGGTGACCGCGCGTGTCTTCTGCTCTCCTGGTATTCCGCGCTCGCGAGTGACATTCTAAACAATTGCGATTCGTGATCGGGGTCCAAATCGCTCTGAACTTGTGTATTCAACGTATCGAATAGCCATCAATCAGTGCTAACCGCAGAGAAACCGATTGCGGTGGACTCCTGTCTCTTCTGATTTCCTGATACGTCTTGCGGGACTATACCGGTGAGTGGAAAAATTGCATACTAATCGGATACATTTCCTTGATTTTAATTTAATTCAAGGCACCCAGACATAAAAGATTTATGATTCGTAACGGTTGTTCATGTCATAATAATGTATGACGAAAATACAAGTATTTGCGTAAGGTTGTTTATATACAAAGATTCATCTGCTTTTGCAGAACTTTATTTTGTTAAGGTTATTTTGAAGAGGTTTTGACGAAATGAACGCTTTGACAAAATATCTTTATTTATAAATATTTTAAACATAACTTGTAATTGTAATAAACTAAAAAGTTATCCCTAATCCAAAGTGCTACAATAATTTTGTATATCAGATACAAACTTTGAAGAGCTTCATCACAAAATAAAATGTGAAGAAAAAAAACATTTCATCAAAAGTAATTTTGATGAAACGAATTAAATTACATACACGTAAAATAAAATAAATAAATGTCCCAATTTAAGCTGGCTACACACATGACTTCACTATACGCCATCGTTGGTGGAGGGGGTAGATTTTGAAAACGTTCATCCGATAAATATCAGTGCGATAGAAAGAGATAGCTTAAGATTTGCTAGACATGAGTTGGCCAAGTTGATTACCGCCTTAAAAGAGATTTTAAAAATTTTTTTGAGCGACGCTACCTCTGGGGCCGTATTGGACTTAAAGTCGCATGAGACACTTCGAAATGGCAAGTGATTTTGTACAGTAGATCACTCGCCATTCCGAAGTGTCGAATGCGTTTTTTGGTCCAGCTCCCAAGTCTATTGAAATGAATCTATTTTTATTATTGATATCTCAACAGAGACAGAAAAACTCGGGAAACGAATGTGGGTTATCTAGGCGTTTACAGGGCTTATGACCTGTCATTGGCTGGGTTAAGTGGCCACTTGATGTACTACAACATTCCCCATTACGCCTATCATCTGACAACCATGTATAACGAATTTTCAAGCCCTGTAAACGCCTAGACAACCCACATTCGTTTCCAGAGTTTCTCTGTCTCTGTTGAGATATCAATAATATCTGATATCAGCCCAGGATGGGTATAATCCAGTAATTTGTCTACAAGTATTTGTATACGTTCAAAATGTTGTTGTTAAAAAGAATCTATTTTTGCCCTAAGCGCTGTTGGCTATAAATAAGGGAAAGTAGTAGTAATATTTTGATTGGATGCTTCGATCTATGATAGGTGTTGATCAAAATATGCTATATAGTTAATTAGTAATCTTTTTCATTTCATCAAACGAGTTGACCTAATAAGGTTTTATTTTTAATTGTCCAGTTTTTTTCCTTAAACTTGTCTACATTCCGATTATAAGAAAGTTTCATCGGACGTTTAACCGGCGCGCGGCGTGACGCATGACGTCACAGTAAAGAAATCACATTGAAGTTACCTGTCCCTTGAAATATAATGCTCATACATATATTCGTGTGTAGTATAATATGTATATAATCCATTATAATAATAACTCTCGTATTTCGGAATGTTTGAACGAAATCATTATCTACACAATATGTGAGTATTTGTTATATACAGTAGGTAATCAAATAATGTCCACCCGTCTGTAGTTATTTTGAGTGATATAAGATAATGTAAGTTAGAGCTAGCGGCCGATCGCCTGGAACTGGAGGCAGTTTGTGAATTCCATATGCTCCACAAAGGGAGCGGATATGGTATGATGATGATTTAGAAAACTCATCCAAAATACTAGTTTTAATGAATTTTTTAAAATGATAGTAGCGATTTTTTAATCTAACTATAGTTTAAACTACTGTAATTGTAACACATTAATCATGTATGTTTCTTATTATGTTGTTCTTTATACCGTAATAAAATAATAAAGTGCAAAATTAAACTTACATAAAAACAGAATTGCTTACAAGTATAATACAATTTCAAATTTCCAAATGTTAAAACTGAAGAAGCGTAAAAACAAAGTTTAAATTTGGCAATCATAGAAATTCTGAAATCGTGTGTAATAGAGTTCTGATAGTCAGATAGATAGATAGATCGTTAAGTTTAAAATAATTTATCATAGTAGGCTTGTAAACAAAAAAAAATCTGTGAATGCAGAAAAATAAAACAAAAAATCACAAGAACATGAGTGCAATCCGTTTAAAAATCGGATAATTAATAACCGAGATACAATAATTCAAAGTTAGCATTTTAGTTATATTTATCAAAGCTATCGCTGATGTTACCGATTGTACATATGTGTAATAAATACTATAAATGATTGTGTATCTCGCTTATTAATTATCCGATTTACAAACAAATCGCACTGATGGTTTTGTGATTCTTTTTTTTTATTTTTCTGCATTCACAGAAAATAACTTCTTTTCCCTTCGTAGGTTTTCACGGCCTTCACAATACAGTGCCGGCAACACAAAACCCATAAAATGACCGAGAAAAATATGATTTGTACTTTTCTCTTATCAGCATCAAATATCACATAAATGTACATTGGTGTACCAAGTGCAGTGAATCATAAAAATCTAATTTCAATGTATAGTCCTTCCTCGCTAGTTCTTCCAATACATTGCTTTGGAGAAGTTCGTGAATCAGGTTGTGATTATTAGATAATCGTTTCCGAGAATCTAAGTCTGCTCCATCGCAGGTAATTGAAATTCTCGGCAGGTTTTTTGTGCTGTTAAACTTTGTTGATGTTTTGCTGTGGTCTGGGCAACATATCAAACATAATACAGAAGATCCACAAACATTGTTATTTAATACTTCATTGTTATGCCTATAACTAATCACAACATGTTTTGCTTTTTCTACTACGCTTTATCTGGATTTTGGCAAATTATTATTAATCGTTCTCGACGTTTCTCAGCTTCTTAATAAAATAACATTTATGTATGTTCACCTTAAATCCTTAATTCGAGGTCTATTATATCCAAGCTATAAAAGAACTCCTATTCGACCATTAGTAGATATTGCTCTACAGACAATGATGTTTATTTTACATACATAGGCTATTTTCTTCCGCTCCTTGTCAGTCCTAGGAAAATTGAGACAATTTTGTCTCAATCTCAACTTATTAGAATGATTAAAATGTAGATACTAGATAGTGAAAGATCGATATAGTTGTCTTTTTTTCACTGTGAAATTCAAATGGAATATAAAATTTTGACAGTTCTCTTGAAATAGCTTTTCTAATGTTAACTTAACAGGTCTGTCATCCACGATATGCATTCTGCAAAAATCTTCAATCATTATAACATACTACTACTTTCCCTTACCCGCATCAACGAGTGCGTAGGGCACTGCCTTTGCACACCAAGTGCAGTGCCGGATATTATAACATAATCTTACTTTAAACAAGGCATTAGTTATTGCGTTTTTATGTCCCATTTTTTTAATTTTATTGCTACACAAGTGCTACACGTTTTTTTTTAAAATTTAATAATACAACTTACTTTGTTTACTAATAATTAACTAGAAAGAGTTATTTAAATAATTGATTACTATGTACGGTAAAATCTTATCAAAATCAAGCAACTTGGAATACTTTTACTAGTAGATATATTACAATTTTATACTTGATAATAATGAATATTCGTATTAAGGTAGACACGTACTTGAATACTGTGAAGGTAATGTGTAAAGGCAATAACGGGTTATTTTTCCTATATGGACCAGTTATTATGCACTCAACAAGAACACAGAAGACGACATCTGCCAACAAAATAGCGGTAAGCCTGATAGAAATGGCGATAAGTTATTTCATCATTATGATTATTTTACCGTTTGCCGAAGTACACAATATACAGACAAGTCTTGAAATTTCATAATATGCATTTTTTAAAATTCATGTACTTAGTAGATCTCTTTATTCGTCAATACTTAATCAAAGGTTACATTAGGTTCTACTTTAGTTTATTTCATTATAAAAAAAAGGAAATTTTTCACTTCCTTCTTTTAAAACACAAATGGCATAGAAATAACTTTGAAATAAAGCCAATACCGTTATTTTTTTACGTCTTTTATTTTAATTTTAAAGCTATCTCTCTACCTCTAAAAAAAACACCCTATATAATTGGCACTCAAGAAAAGATACCTTATAGGAAATTTAATTAAAGTAATATTGTTTCTTTTGTTTGATATCCTTAAGAAATTTCTAGAACTTGAAGAAGAATGAGAGTAATTGAAGCGTGAGCGGAACATAATAAGAGGTTAAAGAAAATACCTTCAAATGGAACAAGCGACTTATGTTTCTTTCGACAAAGAGAATTATCAAATTCTAATATTTTCACGAAAAACTGGCTTTGTTTTCCCAAATTCAGCCTTGTTGTTTTCTTTCTTGAAAAGCGTTGATTTTTACTAACTTTAAAAAATAAAATTATTCTTGGGAACCACACTGAATGAAAAATTTAATTTAGATAATAATTGGCTAGTTAGTTGGATTGTTGAAAACATTGAAAATTACTTAAAAAATTCCAGTAGCATAAAATTTACCAATAAAAGTTATAATAAAAAATTATAATCAAATCTTATTTTGGTGAAATATGCGGAGAGTAGTTTAAAACATCAAAAATACTGAATTTCAATTGAAACTAGTAAAAAGTCTATTACAACTATTTACGACCTCCATATTGTTTGGACTGTGGCATGCTACGGATGTATAGGAAAACATAATAAAATATTGACAGTAGGTATTTAGAAATAATTGCTATGTGTATCTAAGGACATTTCAAACGGTCAAATGACATTTTTTTCCATAAGATGAGTGTATTGTTATATGACGATGGATTGTTCGTATTCACCGAAGCATTTCGGCGATTCGCTAAGCAGACTTCTAGGAAGAAATAACTGCGATTCGGAATACATTAGCTCAAGGCTGGTGGATAAAAATAGTAAAATATTGTAATGTTAATACGCTGCAATTTTCCTATAAAATTTCAAGATTATCTAATAAACTATTTTAATTATTCTAATTTTAATAGTTGTGTAGAAAGACAAAAAAGGTATAGTTAGTGCAGATTATGCTTGGCTATCGTGAGGACGCGGTATCTATTCCCGAAGGGGTCAATATGAAGTATTTATTTCGTATGTGATACCTTGGACTTGGATGATCTTGCCTTCATTCAACAAATTATCAAGATTTATTGCACTTCGAGTGACCCGACGTAATTTCTACTTAAACCAAAAGGCGGACGAATTCATTATTAAGATTATGATTTAAATCAGAGATTATCATTAGCAGATCTCGTTTAGGACTTCACAGTCAATGAGAAGCCGCTTTTCTCGGCTGCCTTCCTGATGTGTGCCGCATTCTCATCATGTTTTGAAGACGGACGATTGCCACAACTCACATAATAACTAAAAGAATAGTCACGCTATTGCTACATTGAAGTGGCGAACTCGCTGCGCACATGTTGAGTGTAATATTATTTTCGCATTTAAAAGTGTCGAGAACGGCATATTATCGATCGTGTTGTATCATCTCGCTGACATTGGCAACGTAATACGAGGCCATTTCTCCCCTCCTGGGACGGCAAACCGGCTGCGGCTGCCGTACTCTAGAATCACGGCACATTTAGAAACGAGAAAAATGCCGCCTCTGGACTAGGTCACTTCCGAGTCCAAAGCAAATAATTATTTATCGTCATATTAAATGTAATTTCGACAGCCCCGGAGAGCAGCGTAAGATCCGCCAAAATCATCATCATCGTCAATCCATTTCTACTAATTAACTTTTAAAATATCGGAGTCGAGATTTCCCTCCAAAACAGGTCATTATATAAAATATAATAGAAATAAATACATAGCCACTTCTCTGGTTATACGCATCAACTATATATTCAGTACGACCCTTTTTGTGCGCTTTGGAGACGGGTGCTTTTAAATACTGTTTTTATGAGCTCCGTTTTAAAATATTTTTTCACGAGGAATCTTTTTATTTTTCACAGAAAAATTTCAAATATTCATTCACGCATATTAAATGTAATTTCGACAGCCCCGGAGAGCAGCGTAAGATCCGCCAAAATCATCATCATCGTCAATCCATTTCTACTAATTAACTTTTAAAATATCGGAGTCGAGATTTCCTCCAAAACAGGTCATTATATAAAATATAATAGAAATAAATACATAGCCACTTCTCTGGTTATACGCATCAACTATATATTCAGTACGACCCTTTTTGTGCGCTTTGGAGACGGGTGCTAGGTATCAAATATGAAATATTTTTATGTGAAAAACATCTAGTAAACTTAGGCTTTTTTCATTACAGTTCGTATTGATATAATATGGGAAAAAATCTACATTTTCGCCAATACGTTGTACAATTATTAAATATATTTTATGCCGGTGTCCTATGTTGATTTATAATATTATTAAACTGATAACAACAAAATTAATTGTTTTCTAGTAATTATACTTTTATTGATGTACCTAAATTACTCGATATATTAGTTATAAATATTATGACACTTATATTAGTTAAGAGACTATACGATACTGATGTCAAGTAGAACGCTACGTTAATACTTATACTTAGATTTAATAAGGATAGTTTTATGGATAATAAAGTTTACTTGGAAGGATAATCGTCTTATTAAAACCATACCACTTTACTGTAGGACCTTTATTATCCTTTATTTTATGAGATAAGCAAGTAATCCTGCCATAAACAGCTCAAATAGTATATTGTGACTGGAAGTCGATACGTAATCAAATTATACAGGGTGTAACAAAACTCGGTGTACAAGCGGGAAACCAGTGAATCTACATAATATTTGGAGTCGATTTTGTAGAATAATTTTTTTTTTAGATTTCTTTAGAATAAAAGTTTTCGAGAAAATTAAGTACGAAGCAAATTGTTAACAAATATCATGTATTTAGTCGAATTGATACTATTCATAAAGAAAACAAAATTTAAAAACGTGTTTTTTATAAGAGTTTAAGCAATTTTACTTAATCTGCCATGCTTAGGAAATCTTTTGTGAGAAGAAAAAATTTTTTTTTCAAGTTCAGATTAAAAAGTCATATTACACAATCGTCTCCAAATACGATGTAGATTCACCAGTTGTCGGGTTGTACTACGAGTCTTGTTACACCATGTATTTTGTATCGATTTGGCATATATATTATATTCCTTAGAAAATAATACATGTTCATTATAAAAATTAATAGTTTTAAGTATTGAAAAACAATAACATAAGTTCCTAGATAAATAAAAGTTAAACACAATATTAATATTAATTAATGGTAGTTATTTTTTTTTATTAAATCGGGTTTTTAAATTTATTATTTTTAAAACATCTAACGCGTTACAAAGTTTTAAAAATAAACCTACATAATTGAAATTTGAAATGTTTCTAATTATATATGTATTTTTATAGAATTGATGATCATGATAGATCAGATGATTTTAAGATGAATAGTAGAGGGCCGGTTTTATAAACATCCGTTTGTAACGTTTGATGTACTGATCAGGCAACATTTGGTACAAAATGTAAGGAATATTACCTGACCAGTAAATCCTGAACATTACCTGATGTTTATAAAACCGACCCTTAAGGATCTAAAACTAGATATAAAGCAGGTGGTAGGTATGTATAATGTTGTACACATAAGTATATTCTCAAACAACTAACCGTCACCATGTTAGATAAATGATTTACATTGATGAAAATACAACTAGGTAATTTTGATTAATAAATAACGATAGAACAAGTATTAAAGATTAACCAGTCATATAATTTTTTAGATTTTTGACAGTCTGCGTTTTTTAGGTTGACCTAATAACAAAAACGGTCATATCGTCAGATGGTCAATTTTATTAGCATGATTGGTTTTTGTATTGAAGAATACAGCGACCGAAACAGTGTATAGTTTATAATAAATGGAGGTGCGTTGAAACCAAATGGGCTTAATGCGCACTTTATACGTGACAGAAAACTAAAAAGTAAAAGTAAAGTCTGTCAAAAGACATGTATACTTTTTAAGCGCGATCGTATGTTTATACACAAGAAATTTTTAATATAGTTCTTCTTCTTCATCAGCCATTGTTCGTCCATTGCTGGACATAGGCCTCCCCCATATTGGTCCACTGCTTTCTGTCCTGGGCCTCGAGCTGCCATCTGGATCCTGCAGTACTTTTTATGTCATCTGTCCATCTTCTTGATGGTCTTCCTACAGGTCTCCTTGCAGCTCTAGGTTTCCAGTTCAGCAGGCGCTTCGTCCATCTGTCCTCATTCTGGCGTGCCACATGTCCAGCCCATGTCCACTTCAGCTGAGAGATAGCTTTTATGACGTCTATGACTTTAGTCCGTCTTCTTATCTCCTCGTTAGTGACATGGTCTCTTAAACTGATGCCGAGCATGCTTCGCTCCATTGCCCTTTGCGCTACACGGAATTTATTGGCCGATTGGATAGTCAGTGTCAATGTCTTAGCCCCATAAGTCAGCACTGGAATTATACACATGTTAAATACCTGCCTTTTAAGGTTGTTAGGAATTGGACTCTTCATAATGTAGGATACATTCCCAAACGCTGCCCATCCCAGTCTAATTCGGCGGTTTATTTCAGCTGTTTGGTTGCCTCTTCCTAACTTAATCAGGTGCCCTAGATATACATACTCCTTTACATTTTCAATAACTGTGCCGTTAATGACTATAGGCGTATTGACATTACTCATAACTTTGGTTTTAATTTTGTTTATCTTTAAACCTATCCTCTCGGAGAGAGCAGCGAGGTCCGTAAGCATCCTCTCTACCTTTCGGATAGTCGATCCAATAATTATGATGTCGTCCGCATAACGCAAATGGTTCAGTTTAATATAGTTAATAATGTAAATTATTCATTGGTTTTTAACGTTTTTAAAAGCGTTCATTATATCAATATCAACATAATATGTCAGGTCAGCCAAACGTCGCGCGGACCATTCAATATTCCTTCCAGTTTTTTGCTTTATACGGGACAGTTTGCAAACTCCACAAGAAACTGTACAATAATATTGTAAGTAAAATAAATTACTTGGTTAAAACAAAAAGTTTTTTTAAGACATTTTACGCGTAAGAAATGATAAGATTCATCATTATTTCGAGAACCCTAAAGCCGGAATTGATTATTATTCAAATGCTTTCGAGTAACAGTGAATAATTAAAATAGTTTTCAAATCTGGGAAAAAATAATTGTAAAGACTAAAGAAAAATTTAATCAATATTGTGAAAACGTTACAAAGAATATTTCAATATCTATAACAAACGTCACTCTTGTACTATTGTAGTTTTTCCGGTACAAAATCAACTGCCGACCCGATCGCGTTAACATGGATTAACAAATTGTGGAACCAATGCTCCACACAGGGGAGGCAGACATGGACGAATGATGGTGATGGTGAAATTCACAAAAGCTTTTTTTATTTTATTTAAAAAGTAAATTTTTGGTTACCATATGAAAAGGAAATGGTAAATGTTATACCTTCGGACCGCTGTTGAAAAATACATTATAATGATTTTTGACAGATTTTATTACAACATAATATTCTAATTAAATAACGCATTTGATTATGCAAATGTAAAGTAATGGTTAAGTTAAGTATGCAGTCGACTAAGTGTTTACCATTCAAATCGAGTAGCGGATAGCAAACTGAAATTTTTGGTAACTTTATTTCGGAAATTCGATGATAGATGATACTGCAATAATTTATAAACGATTCAGATATTTCCTGAGAATTTTTACCTCGGGCCGTGTTTCTGCTCCAAAAAGTAAACAGTGGTCCGCTCTATCGGTGGGAAGTATGATGAAATTGTTCCTTATACCGGAAAACGTATAAAAACAAAATTTACGTAATTGATTCATTTCAATTTATACAACATTTTGGGTCGTGTTCAAATACTTGCACACAATTCTGGATTTATCCCAAGACGGGAGTAGGTATATATTTTATTTTTTATATCCCTAAGAGATGAGGTAGAATTTTTTCAAATTCAGGAACGCGATATGGATATTCGAGCGTTTACAGGGCTTATACCTGTCCATTGGCTGGTTAAGTGGGCCACTTTATGTAGGTACTACAACATTGGCCCCATTCCGATTATTAGCGAATATCCACACCAGGTAACATTTTTTGATTAGTTGTATTTACGCTAACGAATCAAGGATATCATCCACCAGCGAGTTGAACGACGCCATCTATGCATTGATATTAAAAGTTAAGTATTTTATTAGCAAGATTACTTTAAGGGATAGTAGTTAAGACTTGTTTTTTCGAGTTAAAATTAAGTACTAATAATCGCCTGTCAGATGACTCTGACAATTTATTTTACTCATATTTAGACCGAGGAATTTTTATACAACATTTTGGGTCGTGTTCAAATACTTGCACACAATAATGTATCCCAAACGGGATTATCCCAGAACGGAGAAGTATATATTTTATTTTTGTATATCCCTACAGAGATAGGTAGATTTTTATTTCAAATTCAGGAATATGCATTATTCGAGCGTTTACAGGGCTTATGACCTGTTGATTATTAGAGGGTTAAGTGGCCACTTTATGTAGTTACTACAACATTCCCCATAAAGCTTTGTTTCGAATATCACTCACCAGATAACATTTTTGATTTTGTATTTACGCTACGAATCAAGAATCGATCCACAGCGATAACGCGCCATTTATGCATTGATATTAAATTTAAGTATTTTATTTAGCAGGGCCGTGTTTCTGCTCCAAAAGTAAAGAACTTTTTTCGAGTTAAATTAAGTATGAAGTACTAGTAATCCTATTCCTGAATTTGAAAAAATTCTACCTCATTTGTAGGGATAAAAAAAAAAATACATTTCAATTTAGTTGGAAATTTATGAGAATACCTGCTCGTACTTATAGTTTACTGTGGACTTGACTTGGGAGGATGCACGGGAGCGGCCGATCGCTTGGCCAGTAGGCAGTATCCTGGAATCCATAAGCTCCACATAGGGAGCGGATATGGTATGATGATGATGATGATGAGGTGTCTTGTTTAAGAAGCATTCAGTGTTTAAGTTCCCTGAAAAACTTGCAACTTCTAATGAAATACATAAAACTTCAGTTGGTTACTTTGTGGTAGAAGACGAACTGAAAGTTGGGATTCTAGGTATTTCTAGGTGGTTATATCAATTCCTATAAATCAAGCAATCTAGACATTGAGCCAAGAAATAAATCCAGTTTTGATTTTTGGCAGAATTATTGTTCATAAGGACCCTAAGTACCCCTTCCAAAGCCTGTCCTCTAACCCCCCTCCCTCAGCCCTCCGGTAATGGTAATAAATATTAGATCAAGTGAAATATTAGTGGTAAGTAAAAACCGTAGAAATTAATTTGAATCGGGTTGTGGTCTAGTGGTAGATTAGGGGACTCCGGATTAGAATCCTACTCCAGTACAACGTGCTCCCTGTTTTTTTTGGCACATACATTTCTGACTATTCGAAAGCAGCCCGAAATTGAAATATTGAGCTCAAAGTTCTTTTTTTTTTAAAATTGGCATTAAATAATCAAAAAACCGTTTTTGATATTCAGAAATATTACTTTTTTCCTCTGTACTCAATTTACAGAAAACGACTAAAGTTAGGACAAAATGCTGTTTTAGAAAAATAATTTGTATGTTGTTACTAACTAAAAGATAGCTACACTTCAGTATGTTAGTATAATGTGCTTTATGTTGTGGTAGCTAAGGTTGAAATTTCGTCGTGCTATGCTGATGAAAATACGTGGAATTTATTCATCTCAAGGGATGAAAATAAAATTACTGTAGTTGGTGCTGGTCATGGAAAGCCTGGGTTGTTTATTATATTACCATTCGAGTACGGTTGGGATTATCCGAATAACAGAACGGTTATGATACTTTTTAAAGTCTTAATATTTTATATATTACAAATGCATAGACAAATACATATAATATTATTATTTACAAGATAAACATAATATATCCTTCGATTTGGAAATAACTTTTGTAAAAAATGTACCTAATACTTTAGTGTTAAAATACTCAATTTATTACGATTTCAAAAAGGAAACAAATGCAAGGTTACCTCATAGGCAAACAGTATTTTTTTTAAAGGAAATCGAAAGTTAATAAATGACTCTACTATAAAATAAATAACAAAAAGTTTAAAACATTTATAACATTTTATTCAAGACATTTCATCTTGCCTTCATCAAACAAATTATCAAGATTCATTTCACTTTGTGTGATAAGGGAAAGTACTTATAGTAAAAGTAAATGTTTCTGTTATTTTTGTGACCGATTAAGAAAAAAATCTGTTATTTCCGTAATCGGTTACGCGCATCTCTACTCGACATTAATATCACAAGGGATGTATAAAACCGTATCCTCCGAAGCAAATCAATATCGGTTCAAAGTCTAAACTCTACTTAGCATCACATCCCAACGGCTTTGATAAATAACGACAACAAACCCGGACCCTTGGGATAGAAAGGGATAACTGGAACAGAAAAATGGTTTCCGCAAAGCTACAGACTTTATTATGAAATTTAGGACCCTTTTTATAACAAAAAAGGGCGTTTTCTGACCTTTTGCAGCATAATGAATATCATATTACGCATTTTCTCTCAAATCGACTACCGGCGGCTATATTAAAAAATTAAATAATGGTTGGGGTAGTCATTACCCCACGTTTTAGAATATATGTACTATGATCGTTAAGCATAAATGTGAAAATACGGTGTTGTATCGTTGAGGGTTCATTATTTTTAAATCAGGTAAGCGGATATGCAGTATCTTAGGAGCATACCCTAAAAATTATAAATACTTAAAACACATAATAATCATTAATAATATCTGTCTGTATGTATGTGTTTTTCGGGTCTGCGTCGGCTTAGGTCAAAAAGTTGGGATGCAGGATGTCGTCCGATTTTGAAAATTTAAATGACAAAAGACAGTGCAGTGAATCTTGATTTGGTACATAAAGATAAGATGATCTGTCTTACGCTTCAACCAGTCCCAGGTATCACATAGGAAATATATTTATGTGAAAAACCACATTCAAATGAATAAACGTTCAAAATATTATATTTTTTTTTCTACAGGCGTTTCGCAATGAACGCTAAAAGAATCTTACACCTTTTCAGCAAATTCCACAGAATAAATAACTGAAAAGATTTTCACAGATACCTAAGTCTTTAGTAAGTAAGTAATGCGCATTTTATACGGGACCGAACACTACTTGTCAGTTCTTGTTCAGAAAACTGTACAGACAATCAAAAGACACGCTAAGTATGTTTATTTTATAAGCGCGATAGGAAATTATTATCGTATATCTGCACACAGGAAATTGTTAATACAGCTTATAATACACTTAAAATTTCCACACAAATTTTACGTACAAATTTTTGCATTAAAACATTATCTGTCAGGTCAGCCACACGTCGAACCGACCATTCAATATTTTTTTATTTTTCTATTTTTTTTATTTTTATTTTTATTGAAATTAAAATCTGTTACAAAACATAATATACCTAAACATATTGTTGGTAATATACAAAAATTCAGACATAACGTTTCTACCTCTCTAATAAAGTGGATACTTGTGTTTAGAGAGGGAGTTCGTTTTACAATTTTTAATTTTTTATATGAGTAAGTTTCATCATAAATTTTTAAAATAAAATAAATTAAATGAACAAATTCCATCCAGTTTTCGCTTTATACGGGACAGTTCGCAAACTGCACAAGATACTGTACAGTTTTCTGTTCGATATGAAGTGCGCATTAGACTTTAGTTGTTACATTATACTCAGTTGTAGGTATGTTGTTAGAATGACAAAGATGCAATCTATTTGATTAACACTTTGTTTAAAATGAACGCTTCACCGATTTGAGTAAATTCACTTTCTTTAGCGGCATCTCATTTATTCCGCTGGTATATTGCAAAACTGTCCCCGTAATATTGTTATTAGACAAACGTGATTCTTTTCCATTCTAGTGATCCCAAATCGAGTGCTTTCATTTATTACATACTTTAATAACCGAGTTGGCGTTCTGCCGTCAGTCATAAGAAAGAAACACGTACATACATATCCATAACAAATTGGCGAAGTTAAGAAAACGCAATTTAAACGTTTTGCATTAAAAAAACAAACGATCAAATGCATGCAGATCTTATATCTTGTAATCGAAATATGAATATACAAAAAAAATTAAATATATTATTTGATTGAGATCTTTTATTGACATTACTTGGTGGAGTTC
Organism: Micrasema minimum; assembly: GCA_022494985.1. Taxonomy (NCBI): domain Eukaryota; kingdom Metazoa; phylum Arthropoda; class Insecta; order Trichoptera; family Brachycentridae; genus Micrasema; species Micrasema minimum. The sequence continues at coordinate 26,904 of JAGVSP010001619.1, forward strand.
CGTGATTATTTTAATACAACTAGTTCCGTAATTATTTTAATTTAACTAATAGAAATTAAATAAAAATACTTGGTACACTTCGAATTTTATTTATTTGACAAGTTACCGCTTTCACTCTGTTACTCTGTTGCATCTTCAGACTGGTAACATGTTGTACAATTTGTATGCTTAGATAAAATCAAAATTCTATATTCAGAAAATAAAGGCCTAAAATTGTTTTTGTTAGAATCTTAGAAATAAATAGAATTAAAAATAACTATAATAGATTACTAATTTATAAACAAACAGAATTTGCAAATGATGTCATTTGCATATGAAATAAATGTCATGTTTTTCTTTCTATTAAAACAATTCTATTTTGAGTAAAAACCGCCGGAAAACGTAATTTTAAAAATACCTAAAAATTCATTTTCAATTTTCATATACGCGACTCTTTCTTATTCAGCACTCTCGTTCACTTTTTCCGCTACGTTAATCTGCGAGTTACGATAGTCAAACAGTATACACGTAGCATCTTGGAACCAAATACAATATAATACACATAATATTATTTGTGTGTTATGTATGTGAATACGTTTTTACAAGTGTGTCGTGTTTTTTTGGTGTAAATTTCTCTCATTTTGTTACATAACTTAAACCGTGTTTTGTAAATCTTGATTTGAGCTGCTGCGACTATGCCAAATACTGGATTTGCATGTGTCCCAAAAAGGATTACTCTGCTTGCTTGATGTGCTCCGTGTAATTTAATAAAAAACAAAATAATAAATTTAGATATTGTGTTTTGTGCACACGCCAAAAATTCAAGCAATCACTAGTCTCAATATTTTTTTCAACGCATTAAAATGTTTTTTGAAGTGAAAACTTCTATAGAATCGTTGGGAGTGATTTGAAAATTTATGAAACGAAAAAGCGACTAAAAAGAGACAAACATATAGATCTATGGGATTTAGCCTGCGAGAGAATGAGATAGAACACAGTTTCCGCCGGCTGACAGTAGTTCCATCTACCTCATCAGATACATCTACCAGTTGATCGCCGGCACCCCTTATACTTTTATAATGTGGAGGTCCTAGGCTATAAAACAGAATTTGTTCTATTCATGTATCTGAAGAGGTAGATTCGACTCCAAAAAATTTTGTAGCAAAACCGAGGAGAAGGCGCCTTGACGCGGTATTTCACAGATATATTGATAAAATCGAAACAAAAATTTTTGTCTCATACTTTAGTTATCATAAGCCGCTCGTATCACTTGTAGAAATTGAAGACATGGATCATGAATAATAAAATGAAAAAAAATTATCAACTGGGTACCATTTTTATAATAAATAAATCCTATAATTATCCCACTCCTGATACTGCATTTATCTCATTCTCTCTCAGCTTAGTTTTATTAAGGTTTCACTTCTACCTGGTGTGAACTGCACACATGTTTTTTTTTAATGTTGTATATTGCATTAATTTATCCAAAAAACATGAACTGTGTTGTCAAAACTGTTGATGGAAGAAAATCTACTTTCTTTTTCACTCTTCCTCCTCTTTACTTTTGACTTTAAACTAATCGAACAGCACTACGTGATGGCAAATTCGGGACATTTCAAGCTGTCAAGAAATTTTTTTAAAAATTTATATGAGAAACAATAGACTTTTTCATTACATCACTCCTTCAAATATTCTTTTTAAATCATACTAATGTGTGTCTAATACAACAGTATTACAATTACAATTAATTAATTAATATATCAATTAATACACAGGCCAGCTATAAAAAAAAAAACAATTAAAAAAAAATCGTGTTATGTTTAGTTTACTTAGCACCATATTCTCAAAGCTCCTATTTTTATCCCTTGAGGCTCTTGGGAACAAGTACCGGGGAGCTTTTATACATATTTCTCTCAAGGATAAAATCCAGAACGGTAGCAGAAGTATCCATTATGCCGCGGTACCGTAGCAATCTTACTTCTTCCATTCTCACACCCCTAGGTGGCCGTAGTGGCTAAACCAGGGGTACAGAATACGGCTCGGCCATCAAAATATGTTATTTATTTAATTTTACGTAAAATAACATAAATAAATAACACAAATAATAACATAAATAAGTAATAATTATCTAATCACATGAAAAATATAGGGATAAAAATTTTCCAGCGTTATTTTAAGTCGTTTTGTTTGTATAGTTTGGCAAGTAATTGAAATTTTACCAAGAAACGAAACAAAGCCTCCGTGGCGTGACTTCATCGTCTTACCCATTACACCACAGGAACTGCCATAAATATGCTTAATTTTCATTATTATGCGTTTTTAAAAAATTGCGGTTGTGTAGAGTAAATTTACCAAGAAAATCAGTTTATTATTTAAATTATTACTAAGCTATAGGCCAATTTTTATAATCAAGTAATCCAAGCAATCTCTAGATATTTAATTTTACTAATACTATTTTAAATAACTACACCTAACTAGGGCCCAAGACAGCAGAATACTAAGTTTTGAGAATAGGTGTGTTAGAAGAGAATTTTAGGTGTGCGGTGGTTTCACTTTGTAACGGACACAGCAACCCTTGGTATCTACTGTCATCCGGCAAAGGCGTTTCGGCTGGCTAGGCCATATACTACGCATGGCTCCCGAGAGCCTTAACCATGCTTGCCTATTTTACAAGGCATCAGGTTCTCGGCGTCCCGGTCGTCCACTGTTGACAATTCGTCGGCAGTTTGCGTCAGAGCTGCGGGACGTGGACTTGACTTGGGAGGATGCGCGGGGCTGGCGGCCGATCGCTTGGCCTGGAGGCAGTTTGTGGATTCCATATGCTCCACATGGATTCCATATAATCCACATATGGGATTAAAAAGTCTAACATTAGCAGTTTCCTATGCACCATTGGGTTCCAATAAGTGACGTACTCCTGAAATAAAGTGTCAACCAACTGAAAACTTAATGCACCGAAACACACCGGGTTAAGTGTTGTAGATGATACGAAGATATGGTGTAAAATAAAGGGTTCTTTTAGAAATGTATACTAAGATACCTTAATGCCCAACCCCGCTCTATATTGTTTTATAAAAACTTATGTAAATGTATTTACATGCCTTAATAATGTTTAGTTTCTTAGCAGTTTTCTGGGGAAAATTCCTGGCATAAAAGAGAAAATAAAATTGATATTTGATTATGAATTATGAATAAAAATTAAAATTAACAACTGTGACGTATTCCTACAATTTATTTTGCAATTACTATTTTTCGTTAAATTAATGCAATCAACCACACTTTTTACATACACCTAGGGTTGTTTTTGAATGTAGATAATTATAGTTTTGATAAAACCCCGCTCTCAAATTGTTTTAGAATATTATTCAAAATTTACAATATTATAAATTCACAAATGTGTAGTTTCTTAGTTTTTTCTGGGGCAAATTCAGTCAAAAAAAAAATTTTAAAATGATATTTGATGATGAATTATGAACTACAAATGTAAAGTTTTTTTGAAAAATATACTTTTACGATTTATTTAGCAAGATGATTTTTCGTTTAAATTTATTTATTTAACCTAAAATAATTTTTACATACATCTTTACTTACACAAGCAGTGAATTAGTAAATTTAGTTTTGATAAAACCTGATATCAAATTCAGTATTTGATATAATCAAAATTTACACTATTTTAAGGCTTCACAAATATCAACGGAGTATAGATAGGTTTACAGTAAAAATATTTACACACACGCACATTACAGTTTAAAATAAATTTCATAATAAAAGTTGATTTATGTTTGTGTGGTTCAAAAATACACATGTACAACCTAAATATGTAATTACAATTTGACATCTCAACAGAGACGAGAAATTTGGAAGGGTATGGATATCTAGGGGTTTACAGGGCTTATGACCTGTCATTGGCTGGGTTAAGTGGCCACTTGATGTATTACAACATTCCCCATTTCACCTAGTATTTAATATCCATATCTGCCAATATACAGTAAAATGGCGCGACGCTTCACATGTGAACACTCTATGTCATCTATTGAGAAAATTGCTAAGCATTTTAGCAGAAACCTTTATGATTGCAAGTGAGATTCTTACCGAATTATATCACCTACTAGGAAACGCCTGAAGATGACTCTTCAATTTGTTATGCTTATAACTTTTACCAGATAATTTTTATACAAGTATTTGGACACACTCAAAATGTTGTTTATAAATATGTGATAGCTATGTGTTTTAGTAGTTTTCACTATGTTAAATGTTTACCTTAAGAAATATACCCTTCGAAAACGTGGCAATTAATACCTTTTCTGGGCATATTACTGTTGGTGGGGTTTCACATAACTTCCAAACAGCTTTGTGTGAGAAACGTTAGCAGTTCACATTTTTCGAATACCTTTGGATAAATATCTCAGCACCATATTGGAAATATCTTCTTTGTATATGGTTTCTCATGTCTTGGGATCGTGACTGTCATGGCGCATTCCAGTTCTTAAAGACTACCCATTCCTTCCGGAAATTTTACAGTTGTTGAACACAAAAATGATCAGAGTACTTCCTGTCTCGCAACTCTCTGTCTTCTGAAACGAGAAATATTTTAGAGTTTGAATATTGAAAAACTTCTAACAGGGGATATGAAGGTTTTATATATAGCAACAATGACTGCATTCACGTTAGAAGAACATCAATTATCTGGAAGAATTTGGATAAAGGTAGCTAGAATGATCGAATAGCATTACATCTTTAAGGTTTTTTAAAATATAATATGAGGGTGGAAGCACCAACAGTATATATATTTACTGATAAGTCACGAATCCTCCAATAGATTCGTTATACTCGTATGTATAAAAACATTAAACTATTTCCAAATGCCTATATTAAATTGAAAAATATTTCTAGCTACGAGAAGCATCAGCGTGATGCAGATTTACATGTATAGGACCCTTGTAATCCGGATAATCATGGTTCTACTGTACGCTGAAATATTTGGAATCCCCGAAAAAAGTAAACTGATCTCTAATGTTCACCACGTTTGTCACTTAAACATACATTCAAATTATTTCCCAAAATATTTAAGAAAGCTTACACGAATTTTCATGGGAAACACTGAATACCTAATAATATGATGTAGCTGTTAAGTTTTGTCAATATTTAACATTTATTTTCTTCACACAATTATTTCAGTAGCTTTTTTCCAAAATTGTTGCACTAATTAAATGCGATCTCTCAGGCGAATGTGTGGTGAAACTATGTATGATAGGTGCACTAATGTTGAAATGCAAGGCTGAGATAAGCATTATCGACAAAATTAAGAAAGGTCTTTTACGTTGGTTCGGTCATGTAGAGCGAACGGATGATGAAAGAACGGCTAAAAAAAATATATAATGAGACTGGATGTAGAAGTCGAGGAAGGCCGAGAAAGACATGGCATGATCAAGTAAAACAAGTGCTTGAAAGTGGGCATGTAAGAAGTCGGAATAATTGACGTGCGTGCATGAGAAGATGTATGAATGTGGAGGAAGGTGGAGAAGTATGCCAGGACAGAGTGGTGTGGCGTTCTATCGTTAGTTAGTTAGTTAGTTAATTACTACTGTGCATATTCTATTATTTACCCCGCTGCGCTGTGCATTAAGAGTTGTCTTCCCTTTGTTAGGTTCCGAGCTCATTTCCAGGCCTCGGTTTTATTTTCATCTGCTCTAGCCTCGTTCCCACAGAATATTTATGTAAATTTTTATCTTCCTGTCCATTACAGTGTTCTCATATATGTTTTCTGTGCCACATAAATCATTCCTGGGACACTAATTCAACTATAATAGTAACAGCAACTGTATTAATAACGTGTGTCCCCATTTTGATTGAGATAAATCACGTTATCGTTAATTGGATTACAACAAAGTTAAGTACTAGTTCAAGTCTATGTTCTATTTTTCTGGTTTTCTATACAATAATCCTTAAAATTTACGAAATAGGTCACCTGTAAATAGGTTAAAATAAATAAATAAATAATTCTAATTTCATATTAAAACTACAAATTAAATGATATGTTATTTATATTTAGATATAGGATATGTAGAAAGAATATGTGTGCTGTCTTTATAAAAATTAGACTCAAAATTATAAACTACAATTACGTATTTTAAAAAGTTACACTGTCTAAATATTTTACTACAAAAATGTTTTTCAAAGAACAAAAAGTTTTACTAAAAATTTTAGGACGAATATTAGAAACAATTGATACTATAGGGGTAATTTAAAAAAAATTAAGGATTAAATGTGTCAATTTTGCAATACGTATAATATTATTTTTATATGTTGATACAGTTTGCGTTTAAAGTAGGTACAGGCAGCATTGTTCAAATGCTTTTTACTGTCTTAGTAGTAGCCTCCTATTTTTTACACAAAATATTTTCTTATATCAAGAGCATGAAAATATTGTTATCGACAGTTCTGTTCAAGATCAATCATAAAAGTATAGTACAAACTAATAGCTTCTGGGATACTACGCTCTATACAATTCGTCTATTGAAGTCAGTATTATATGGCAGAGATGTTAATGTGGGTCAGTAGTATGAAAATAATGCACAATTTGCATAACATTACTCTTCGTTTAATGAACCGGTTTTGTTAGTGGCACACTTCCGAAAACATACCGCTGTTGTTTGTGTCTGCTGTTTAGACAATCCGGAAATTCTAATACTTTAATTTATAAACTTTATTTATCTAATAAATCTCAAACTAAAAATATTCGCGTGAAGCGGGGTACAATCTACCTACACTAGTGTGGCACATATTATGTATTAAAAATTTCAAAACTAGTTTACATGTCTGGGCACCCACTAATTTTTTTTATCAGTGGTAAAAACAAGTATTCAGGTAAAGTTTGAAGCTAATATTCTAATTGGAAGACAGTGCTCAAAGGTTTGTGATATTAAGAAAAAAATATGAAAAAATCTGGCATTTCGGGGGTTGTTCTAAATTAAGTACAACTACCTGGAGAAGTAGTAAATTAGTTTATTTCATAGAATAATATTGATGATGAATGGTAACTAATTAAATCTAGATATTGGTTCTAAATCTTTGACACTTATCAAGAATATAGAGTCCGCTTGACGTGTTATAGTAGATGACAAAGCCATATTTTCACAAAAAGTCCAAAATAATCACTTGAATAAAAGTACTCCTCACAAACTACCATTGACTAATTTTTTTTGGTATTTCTTTCACAAAAAAATCGTTTTTTTTTCTTCTTTACATGGGAAAATTACAAAAATTTTAAAACCTTGGAGACGTTGAGCATAGCCTTTTATTCCACCTAGGACATTGAAATTTTAGCACTTAACTACTATCAACTAAAGTAAAAAACTTAGCGGGGTGCCTTGAGGTGTAGGGTAAATTTAACATTTTTGGGCCACCCTAACCTACACCTGTATGTATACAAATAAATTGTCAAATCTAGACAGTTGGTATTGCCACCCTAAGAGGGCAATGAAAGCATGTAAAGCAAAAAGACAAACCGAAGTTTAAAAAAATAAGTTTTGAAAATATTTTTGGTACCTACATTATTTAAAATAAATTTGGTACATCAAGCAAATAAACAAAAATATGTAAATATGAAACCTCTGTTTTTATAATACTATGTACATCAATGTATGATACTGACTGGTATTAGATTCAAATTCTAGTAAAATGATCTCTACAAGTGAATAAAAACATTTTTTACTGGAACTAATTATTATTATTGTAGGTATTGTTTTCATGTTATTAACAGATTTGAAACGATAAATAATTGAAAATATAATTGGTCTAATTTACCAAGTATATAATGAATTAAAAAAATATGTGAACTGTGTAAAATTCTTATATTTATCGAACAATGCATAGTAATTACTTTTGATAGAATCCGTCGTAAAACAATGAACACTTTTGCATATGAAATAATATTTTTGTATATAGATTGGTAGGGAAAGCGTCGATTCGCCAGATTATAATTATTGCACCAAGCATTGTTCTTTTTTAGTAACTAATAATCGTTTGTGAAGAAAAGGGTTAGCATCTAAAAATTACATTTTTCTATGGTACACAGTGAAAATTTCAAATATCTTTGAAAATCGATCTTCAGCTTCATGTCATGGAGGTTCTGGGTTTGAATCCCAGTGAGGTCAGTAAAATAATACTTGGACATTTTCCGTAATTTTACTGGATGTTCTGTGATCTAAGCCATCTGTGATCTAGGACATTGAAATACATATGCTCCACATAGTGAGCAAATACAGGATAGTGATGATTATTGTGTAAATTGGTATACAGTTAAAATATGTACCATTGTTACATAATACCCACTTTTAAGGCAACTGAATAATATGGCTTTACGTAAATATAGGCCTACAATAGGTTTCCCGCCAAATTAATTTACCTTCTAATTATGCACAATTTAAATTTAAGGGTATGTTTATTTAGGGCAATGCCGATCTTCTCGACTTTGAACTAAAACATCTGTTGAATAATTTACTATCCAGAATAATTATCATAAATGTGTACAAGTTTTAACATTTAATTAAGGTCGTATTGTCTTTCGAAAGGCAAAAATCACACTATCAAAAAGGTGAACAATCGTTCAAATGGATAAGAATTCATTTATCACAATTTTTCCATTCCTACAAAGAGTTTTTTATCTCACACTGTTAATTTTATCTTTAATATTTCACGTGATAGATCAAAAGTCTAAGAAGGTACAAAAAATACGTATTATTCCCATCTAAAGCCCACTGTATACGGGACAGAAAACTATACAGTTTCTTGTGCAGTTGGCAAACTGTCCCGTATAAAACGAAAACTGTATGAAATATTGAATGGCCGACGCAACGTTTGGCTGACCTGACAGATTATGTTTTTTCAATGTAAACGTTTAAGTAGATATTGGTATATTGTAGTAGCTATTGAAATATGTTTATAAACGTTCTATCTAAAGTTTGAGAAACAAAGAACTAGGAAGTTAGCTTTTTAAACGTTGCATCTATTCAAAGCCCGCCATTTAAATACAATTCTGCCACACTTAATTCGGAATGTTTATAGTTTCAACAACTTGATTTGTTTTTAGTTTAAAAATACTAAAATTTAGTATCCATAATGCTTAATTCCATAAATTCCATATCTCTAAATCTGTCACTCATTTCTGATTCACAATATAATGATACTTAATACTAATTGATTTAACATTAATCCTTAAGATTTAAGTGCTCGTACAATAGGCTACCCTTCCATTGTTTCCAAACCAACCAAGATCCGTTACAGGTCTGCTGAAGGCACAACTCAATAGCAGAAGGCTTTCATTCTACTGTGTACTGTAAGGCGTCGTGTCTCAACCTTGGGGTCGCCATTTGTTGTAAGAGGGTCGCAATCTAAAGAGCACTAGTAAGTGTTTATTAATGGTCAATAGGATACACCATCGCGGTGCAATCTGTTTGTTTTTTAAAAATTTTGTACGTCGTAAAATCCAAGATCAAAATTATTGTATCTCGCTTATTCATTATCTGATTTACAGATGGATTACATCGTCGATTTTTGTTTTAAATTATTTCATAAAATAATACTAATTAATTATTTTTATATCATAAAAAGGATTTACGAAGCGAGTGGTCATGCGAAAAGTTGTAATAATCGACGTGCGTTCATGAGAAGATGTATGAATGTGCAAGAAGCAAGGGAATTGTGCCAGGATAGAGAGGTGTGGCGTCCTACCATCTCTGCCTACCCCTTCGGAGAAATGGCGTGATGGATAGTTAGTTAGTTAATATCAATGATGTTATTTTTGTAAAGATTTTTGACAAAAATAAGTCATACTCTATCGTATTGTACTGAGTCAAAGTACGGAAAGTTCCTACCGCACTGGATCGGGTGATATTTTAAATCCATTTCATCTCATTATGATAAGAATTACCTTGGTATAAGGAAAGATTTTTGTCTGCAGCACATTCTCTCTGTGGTGAGTTGACTACTTACATTTTTTTAAATTTCGAACAAAATTCATGCATAGTTCAAAATTCGACAGATAATTCTCAGCCTAATTTGAATTTTCATGAAGGAGCAAAAACCGTTAAACAGTAGTTAGTTCCGCACCGTAAAGTTAAACTACTTTTAAGATTTTTTATTTTTTAAGACTTGATTTAAAACTTCATTTTCGTAGATTGTGGAAAAGTCACAACTCAAAAAAGGTTAAGAAAAGATGCTTTGTAGGCCTGGTGGCACCCTTAGACTATCGGATATTTATTATATTACATCCGTATAGATTCTCCAAGAGGGTGATTAATTTTCCTAGTTAGATGGAACAATTGATGAATTAATTCGGTTACTTGAAAACAGTCGAACAGCCTTTGTTAGTTAGGTTTTAACTATTGAGACGGGTATTTAAAACATTATTATTATTCCAGTGTAGTGTAAATTTTCTTTTATATTTACTTGCTGAAGAAAGATTCATAATATTTACTTTCTCAAGTCTTTAATACACCGTGTCCCCACGATGAGACCGCGAAACTCCAGGGTGATTATTCATGATATTCTGAGAAAAAAATCGTTTTTCAAAAAACTCAATTCTAATTTCTTAAAAAAAAATATTAAAATATGAATATAAAATTCACGCGTGTAATACCGTCAATTTTTGAACTGGCTCACACCACGTGACCTGCACCAATAAGCGCGAAGAAATCATATATTAAAGATTCAGATATGAAATTCGAATTTTGAATGTCTCACTCCTCCCCACTCCTCCCCGCCCACCGCCACCCCGCCGCCGCTAGCACTTCAAACAGAAGCCATTATTACACTCGTCGCTTTTTTATGAATACTTTTTTAAAATTAATTATTAGAAATGCCCGGATCAAAAAATTTTATAAGGATTTTTTTCTCAGAATACCATGAACAATCACCCTACGGAGTTTCGCGGTCTCATCGTGGGACACGGTGTATAGTGTTTACAAGGTGATGTAGATTTTCCAGAGCTTATGATCGATTAGTGTATATTAAATTAGCGATTATTTTACACGCTAACCAAAATTTTAAATAGATAGATAGATTTGTAGGTAGGTATATACGGATAAGAACTTACATTGCTTAAATTTACAGTTTTTTAAATTAACGTTAAATCACGAATTTAATTCAAATTTTATATATTTTAATTTCACCGTATTAACCTTCAAATAAAGTGAAGCTAAAGTAAATTATTTGAAAATTTATAGAATGAAAAGGGTATTTCTATTCACATTATCTCCCTTATTTTTTTTTCTTATCCCTGGTCCCTACCATCTCCTTTTCTTCTCATCCCATCCTTCCTTTTTACTCTTGTTTTGTTATTATTTTTTTTATGCCTTATACCATATTTGTGAAAAAATATAATTGGTTCTCATGCTTTTATTTTATTTTACTTTTTTTATGTATAAAAACTGTAAAATAAAATAAAATAAATAGGTTTTCTGTATCCAACAAAATAACATACCTTAAATGTCTAGTTATCAATTAAAAAAAAGAGAGTATCTTATACAAAGTTATTAGAATTATTACTTACAATCTCTCACGTGTTAGCAAACGTGGGTTAAGTACATCACAGTTACTATTTACTATACAACAAGTAAACGTGCCGTCAATCAAAATAGGTATAAACAGTATATTATAATAAATATACATATAATTCTATATTATATTACACGGTGTTGACATTCGTTTAATTAATTTTATACACGTAAATGAGAAAAATGTAAAAGGGCAATATAAAAAAAAGAGTTCTTATGATACAAATATTACAATAATTTAGAGACTTCTTTCTAAAGCTTAAAATGAAATATTTAAGTCACTAAAAGCTTTCCACTTACAAATAGATGTACCTTAACTTTGCGATAGTGACTTAAATGAGTAGAAAAATCAACTGAATCAGTTTGGGGGATTTTTTTGTTATGTATATTTCTACTGCTATGTTATTTTGCAAGAAATTAATCAGTTTACCATGAAAATAAAGTAAACAGATTTGCGTTTAAATCACTGCTTATTCTATGTAAAATGTTTGTCCCTTAGCGCAAATATTATCAAACGCACCGCAGCAACTCTGTATTTCTGCAGATCAAACAGAGAATGAGTTTCAAGGTTCAGTTTGTTGGTTGAAGATCAATATGCTGAAATTGCAGCGCAAACATTGTCTGTGCCTGTGGCGCAATCGGTGTACAGAAATGCATGTGCATTCAATTTTGAAATTAAAGGCAATGCCGCAATATTCTGTTCGTATTATTTTGTAAGTCAATCATTACGCAATAGGTAGGTAGTGGTCTTTTCCACTAATAATAAATAAAGTCATTATAAGGAATCTTATAGTGTGTAAATAAAGTCATTATGAAGAATATAGTGTGTAAAGTCATTAAGAATCTTATAGTGTGTTAAAGTCATGGAATCTTATAGTGTGTAAATAAAGTCATTATGAGGAATCTTATACTGTGTAAATAAAGTCATCATGAGGAATCTTATAGTGTGTAAATAAAGTCATTATGAGGAATATTATAGTGTGTAAATAAAGTCATTATGAGGAATCTTATAGTGTGTAAAAAAAACCATCAACGGCATTATTTGAAATCTTATAGTGTGAAGTCCGTGTAAATGTAAATCCAAAAAAAACTTCCATATTTCAATAACCTTTATATAGTAGTTTTTGTTGCAATGGCTAAGACGCTGGACACAGGATACGCAGGTTCCGAGTTCGATTCCCGGTAAAAGTTCAAAAATCAAAAAGTTATTTTTTCTTAGCTTTTGGGTGCTCGTGAAATTGTCCCCCCGTTATGAAAATCCAAAGAAATTATCTAAATAATATAAAAATACAAAATTTGCAACACACTTTATAAGGATACTTTTTTAAATACTTTAAAATATACATAGTTTATACATAAGTGTTTCAAAATGGAAGTTTGACGCTAGCACCTGTCAAATATAAATTGAAAAAAAAAACAATATTGCTTGTATATGATTACGGATCAAATTTAACTACAAAAATGCAAATATTTTCCATAAAACCCTATTTTTCTGTACCACGGTGTACTGAAATTCGGGTCACCACGTGGGAGGGGTGGTAATCTCCAATGCAAAATGTCTGCTGCAGTAACGGCAGTAATGAATACATCAAAACTCGGTGCATGTGAATGTCAAATGCATTTACATCCAAAGGTTAAATTCACAAAAACCTTTTACATAACCTTTTTTTAAATTTTCAGACGACCTTTTCACGTGTGAAATTGCACAAAATGTGTTATCTTTTTTACGTCAGTAAAATGTATGTACATTTGTACATAGGTATAACATTGGAAAGTAAACAACAGAGATGGTCTATGCGAGAGAGAAATTTAAATATATAAATATTAAAATTGGGTTTTAATTATAAAAAAATTTATATTTTAAGCGATTAGAAACTGAAACAAATAAAATGCATCTCCTGAAAAATTGTAACTTTTAAAAGCACATAAAATCAAACAGGTGGAAATATTTTAAACCGTGAAATTAAGATTATCATTTTACTAAGTTCTCCATCACAAATTTTCACAGTTTTTCAGAATAACTTAGGTTGGACAAGAAATGTGGAATTTTCCACTCCGCCAGTTCCGGTGATTGATTTAATTTTCTTCCCGTCCAGTTTCCGGCTTTCCTCAGTGTCCTATTATCATCCGTTTTACCAAAGCCTTAAGCGATCGTTCCAGACAGATGAAAACAGCCTCCTGAATACAAATTAGTATTGCCCGTTGGAGAAATGTGAAATGAAAATCCGTGTTCTGGGAATTTTTACTGCTAAGCTTTTGAAAACGGCTCGCTCTGCTAAAAGTCCGTTTAAATAGTCATTAAATATAAACATGAGATCGCACGTTCGATTCCAGATGGAGTCAATATACAATACTTATTTAAATGTAATTTTTATGTATAAGATTGATAATCTTGCTTTTATTTAATGAATAATCCAGGTACACTGGACGTTTACTTATGCAGTGCCCTATGCACTATTAAATGCGGATTAGAAACAGTAGGTAGAAGAAGTATTTCTGATGAATTTATCTATGAGTATTAAATGTATGTACATCCGTTGTGTGTAAAAATGTAAGATTAGAGAATTATTATTAGGGCATACTCACTATGTTAAATAAATACAAAGTTTTAACTCATTTTTTGTTCCACTAGGGCCATTGCTATTGAGAACTACTACTACTATTACTTTCCCTTATCCGCACCCAATGGTGCATAGGGCACTGCATTGGTACACCAAGTGCAGTGTATATTGATTATTTTATTACACGAAGGTAGGATGATCAGTCTCACGATTCTCAACCAGTCTAAGGTATCACACATGAAACATCAATATGAAAATCACATGTAAATAAATATTTCATGTTGACCCCATACGGGAATCGAACCCGCTATCTCATGCACGGTAGCCAAATGCGTTACCACTATGCTACGAGGCGGACAGAGAACTACGGACTACGTTTTACAGTGAATTTAATAAGTTAAATCCTGCACCTTTTTAACGAGTTCCCAGAAAAAAAGTAACCATCACGCCACACAATTCTGTCCTGAGACACTTTCTTCGCTTCCTCTACATTCATACATCCTCTCATTTACGCACGTGAGATTATTCTGAGTTTTCACATGTCCACTTTCAAGTACATGTTGTTATACTTGATCATGCTATGACTTTTTCGACTTTTCTCGACATCTACATATAGGCATATTAGCGTCATAAATAATTTTAAGCGTTTTTTCAGCATTCATTCGTTCCTCATGATCTAACTATAGTAAAAGACGTTCTTAAATAAATGATATTATTTATCATGTGTAATTATTATTGTATTTAAAAACCAGTTAGGTTTCCGATTTTTCTAAAGATCGCTTACTCCAGACTTGACGGGTTTTGAGTTTCGAGTTTTGTGCTAAAACTGTTTACTTCAACTAGTGACCTCGGGGAACTTGAATTGACGGAACAGAAACCCATTTTGAACGGAAAGTTGGCGCTTAACCGTTTAATCTAACGGAGTAATTTATTCCATTCACGAAGGAAATTGACATGATGGAACACAACAATCTTAAAAATTGTTTTTTGGCAGTAAAATTATTAAAAAATACATATTTATATATCCATGCAAAATATATCACAACACTGAGTTGAACCGGGTTGTGGGTCTAGTGGTAAATTCGAGGACTCCGGATTAGAATCTCTAGGTTCGAATCCCACTCCAGCACAAGCGTTTCCTGCTTTCTGACACAGTTATTTCCGACTATTTGAAAGCAGTCCCAAAACTGAAATATTTGAGTATATCATTAAGAACTCAAATGTTTCTTTTTTATTAAAAAAAATAATAATAATATTTGGGTACCTAAAAATAAAATTAAAAAATCCTTGACTTTCAAGAAGCGTCTTTTTCAATGAATATTCATTCCATGAAGAATGAAAATTATTATAACCCTATGTACTTACTCTTATTAAAAAAGTTTTGAAGATTAGAAAAAACGATTATTTAAGAAATATTTAGCAATGTAAAAAAACAGGTTTTTTAGAAAATTTCGTTGGTATGTACTTCTATCACAAAACTTATAGTTGAATATGTACTATTCTTATTTTATAGTATTTGGTAGCACACGCATATAAAATTCCAAATTTTGTATATAATTGATTTAAGTAAAGTAATTTTTTAGTAACAAAATTGAATTAAATTTTGGTAAAGCATTTTTTGTAAAGCACTAGGTATCAATAAAATTAAGTAACCAATAATTACTTTTGTATCAAGTTAGTATCGTGTAAAAAGAGTCGCGATATTTAACGTTCATTAAAATAATGTTTAATGCCTAACTTTTATGGTCGCTAAAGTTAATGATATTTTATTTATTTTATTTTATATAATCAATAAAATTCTGGTAGATTTAGTAGGTATATTAAATTAAAAATGAGCTAAGTAAATTATTTAAAAAAATCATCTACGTAAATATTATTGTTGGTAGAGCTGAGATCAACAGTTACCACAAGACCACGAACAATATCCCTATTATCGTTAGCGAGAACTGTCAACATTTGCATATCATATTTCATAATTATCAACATTGTGTCCATCAATGTAATATCCTTGATTAACTACTATATTACCAATAACAATGAAGTATTTATTAGAAAATTGACACCTTAGAGGTCAAAGGCTGTATTATTATTCCACCATTAGGGATTTCTTTGGTTAGAGGAAAGATTAGACTACTCAGATATAAATTTTTAAAAAAAATGTCAAATAGACTTTATGTAAAAGTATATGTTAAGAATTGAGTAAGAGAAAGGAGGAAACGATAAGGGTTATCTTCTTTATTTACCCTCTCTTTTATAATAATAATAATAACGTTTTTATTACAAACCTTGGGGTGGTGGGTGCAAGCCTCTAAGGTTCCTAAAACAATAGAAAATAACAGAGTAAGATTATCATGATTTATAAAATGGAAAGAAAAAATGTTATGAACGAATCTGTAATTGTTTTTTTACACTTAGTAATTTTTTTTTGTTTATTTATTACATACATAAAAAAAAACGGTGTGATTTCGATGAAATAAATAAATAATAATAGATTTAAAAAATATTTATAAAAAATACACATTTTCACAAACAGCACTCAGGGTTGATGCAGATAGTTGTGTTTGAGCGCAAACATCTCAAACTGTGCTTTGTTTTTATTGTGAATATCGTAAAATAATAAATAAATATTTAATATACAATTCACTGTTTATGAACCTTCATCATCATACCATATCCGCTCCCTATGTGGAGCATATGGAATCCACAAACTGCCTCCAGGCCAAGCGATCGGCCGCCGGCTCCCGTGCATCCTCCCAAGTCAAGTCCACGTCCCGCAGCTCTGACGCAAACTGCCGACGAATTGTCAACAGTGGACGACCAGGACGCCGAGAACCTGATGCCTTGTAAAATAGGCAAGCATGGTTAAGGCTCTCGGGAGGCATACGTAGTATATGGCCTAGCCAGCCGAAATCATCTGTGACTAGCATGTTTAATGATTTCATTTAATTTTTATTTCCAGGTGCATTCTATGTTAACAAATAAATAGTTAGTATTATATTATGAAGCTTGTTTGATATGATATTCCTTTTCTTGTTGTCAGCATCATAAAACTGGGCGTAATTTATTCAACTTCGTGATGGTTTTTACAGAACGGCTTTTTTACGATGACAAATATTCAAATTACTATGCTTCCGCACAATTTATTGCATTTTTATACGCAAATCCATAAAAATATAGGTCGGATTCTTGGAGACGCGGCATTATTGAATGAGTACTTAGAGAATAAAGAGAGAATTATTAAATTTTAATGTTGTTAATTATTCGAATACATAAAGTTAAGGTCAATATTAAAAGTACTTTTTATTTTAATCTAAATAAGTTTTATTGGTCTCTATTAAGGCCACACAACTTTTATAAGTACTTTTAACAACAACATTTTGAACGTATACAAATACTTGTAGACAAATTACTGGATTATACCAATGCTGGGCTGATATCAGATATTATTGATATCTCATCAGACACAGATGATGGGCGGAATGGAGAATGTTGTAGTACATCAAGTGGCCACTTAACCCAGCCAATGACAGGTCATAAGCTCTGTAAACGCCTAATTAACCCACATTCGTTTCCAAAGTTTCTCTGTCTCTGTTGAGATATCAATAAGAACAAAAATCCTTGTAAACTTCCACACACGTCACTGAGACGACAATGGCTCAGTAAAGATGTCAAGAACACCATCCTGTTGCTCAATCACAGATAACTATCGATGTAGTTAAAAACGTGCTAACCACGTGCTAGCCCTGAAACGATTTGACCGATCACAGTTCGATACCGTGGTATCGGTTCGGCGAACGCGTTCGCCGAGCCGAGCATAGCCGATCTGAGCCGAGCGGGGCCGATGCACGCATTATCGCGGCCGTACGTCAAACGTTAAATCAACGCGCTTGTCGGATTTTTTATTATGTCGACTGCTTTTCTCAATATTTGGCTTGCCGAAAACCGGCTAAATTATAATAAAGATTAAATGACTATATGTGCGAATAAAATCTATCTCGGGAAATGGCTCGCGACTAGTATGCGCTCGTTTAATAATCCCGATCGATAACTTTTAACGCGTGTTCCATTGTGATCGCGAAAACGTTAAACATCCATGGGTAAGAAATCGTTATCACGTCGCTTATTACCGAGTCGGTAGTGATCTGTGATCGAGCACCTGGTCCCGGCTAGCTGTAATAACCGTTCTTTGGCCGAATCGTGGACTAGCAAAAAACACCCACATAATAATACTGTATTGTATATCTGCACTCTGCAGGTTAACTGCATTTAGGCAGGTACTCTACACAGGAAAACTTTGATATTCAAATATATCGCACCCTGAATACTATACTATACTAAACATGAACACTCGCTTTGCATCAAATATAAATTATTTACTTCCTAAAAGAAAAACCACGTTAGCGCAGCGCCACTTCACATTTTTTGGACCTAAGATATATAACCAAATGGACACACAAACCAAATTATTAAACGACTTCTCTAAATACAGGGTCGTTGTCGTTAGTTGGATAAGTCTAAAGCCCGCTATATACGGGACAGTTTTCTGTGCAGTTTTCTATGCAGTCTGAAAACTGTCCCGTATACAACGAAAACTGTTTAAAAAACTGCGTGCTTATGTCAGATTTAAGCTGACATGACAGTTAATGTTTTTTATGTAAACGTTTAAGTAGACATTGGTTTATTGTATGCTTTTAAATACGTAAAAACCAATAACATATTTACATTATTAGCTAAATATACAATTTCCTGAGAGCAAACATACGATAATAACTTACAATCGCGTTTCAAAAATACACATATTTAGCGTGTCTTTTGACAGAAGTTTGACAGACTGCACAGTTTTCTGAACAAGAAACTGTGTAGTTTTCTGAACAAGAAACTGTCCCGTATACAGCGGGCATTATGGGTCGTGTATATATTGAAAACGCCTGAAAAAATATAGCTATGTAATTATTAAAATTTAGTATGCAAAAATATTGTTTTGTATATTCTAAATTTGTAAAATCCAAACTTGGTTCTTTTATACTAATTGTGTAAATATTCAATCATGTTTAGTACTCCAATGTGTTATGTATAATACTACAATGCCCTGACTCGACACGGACTATCTAGTGAGTCGGGGCCAGATCATTGGCATGGGTCTCTACTGATTGAGTCGCCATCCCATTATTATGATTATTAAATGTGTGAAATGTAATAAATAAATAAAAACTGCACAAGTCCTAATTTGTCGAAGATGAGCTATGAATATCATACCGTTTACACCGACCGCTATCGCCATATTTCTGTATGGGAAATGTGTTTCCATCTCTTTCCTATGTCGAGATATAAATTTTTTACGATCCAGATTTAATCTTTTTAAAACTTAATTTTTAGAGTTAGTGCAGTTTAGTAATCACGCTGCGATATGTAGGTAAGTCAATCAGTTACTACTACTCACTACTTTCCCTTATTCGCACGCAATGGTTCAAGGAGTGCATTAGTACACCAAGTTAAGTTTATCTTGATAATAAGATTAATTAAGTTTATTATGATTGATTTTTTACATGAAGGTTTAACTAACTAACTAACCATCACGCCATTTCCCCGAAGGGGTAGGCAGAGAGGATAGAACGCCACACCACTCTGTCCTGGCATACTTCTCTTGCTTCCTCCACATTCATACATCTTCTCATGCACGCACGTCGATTATTCCGACTTCTAACATGCCCACTTTCAAGCACTTGTTATACTTGATCATGCCATGTCTTTCTCGGCCTTCCTCGACTTCTACATAAAAGGCACAGTCGCATCATATATTTTTTTTAGCCGTTCTTTCATCATCCATTCTCTCTACATGACCGAACCAACGTAAAAGACCTTTCTTAATTTTGTCGATAATGCTTATCTCAGCCTTGCATTCTGCTCTAATTTCAACATTAGTGAACCTATCACACATAGTTTTTACCACACGTTCGCCCGAGAGATCGCATTTCAACTGCATTCAATTTACTTTCATCCTTATTTTTCCAACTCCATGCTTTGCTTCCATACCTAAGGGTTGGTACCAGAACTCCATTATGCAAAGAATATTATTATTATCTATTTAATCAAATGAATACTATGTATAAGGAAAACAAAAGCAAAACCTTAATTTTAACAAGAATCCGTACAATTCCACTTAATTTACGGTACTCATGAAAGCTTTGAAAGAAGAAAAAAAAAATTTTTTGAAGCTCAAATTCAAAAGTCATATTACACATTCCACTCCAAATATGGCGTAGATTCACCAGTTTTCGGTTTGTATTACGAGTTTTGTTACTCCATGTTTGTATATTATGAAATATTTTTATGAGAAAAACCACATTCAAATAAATATTGATCCCGCAGGAAATCAAATCCGTGCTCTCATGCATTGTACTCAATGTGATATTTTGACAGTTCTTAGCAAAATGGTTTCTTAGTATTTATGACTTTTGTTCTTTTTATATCAAATGATAACGATAACGCTGTGGTTTATTTGTTGCTTTTCGGTAAACATATATAAAATAAAATAAATTATGTAAAATTAGGACAAAGACGAGAGACGCTAGAGTTTTTATTTTGCCATTTAAAAAAAAAAAGAATATTGGTGCTTGAGTCAGTGTGGCTTGAAACCTAAGTTTTTTTTTTATATCTGACTACATACTTAGATTAATTGTACTTGAATGAAAAATGTCCCTTATGCTCTCAGCGCAACTGTAAACGTATGAAGGCAAAATGTCACACTGATTTAAGAAATTAAAGATCAGTGCATTCATTAATACAATTACGTATTCTTTAGCTTGGAAATAAAAACTATTCTGAATTAAAAATACAAACGGTGGTTCCACACATCGATAAGCATTTTATATTCCAACAATATTTACTTGCCTATAAATTATTTAGTAAACTTAAGACGATAACAAATAATATAAACTTCTTCGCATATTGGCATAGTAATTTAGATCCGCATTTACGAGCGAACTTTCATAATAATAAATTATTTTCGATTAGCTATGCTTGTTTGTCCAATAAAACTAATATAAATTATTCCACGAAAACATAAAAGGTATTGTTTATTTATTTACTATAAAATTTCAATCCCAATAAACTGCGATTGTTGAATTTGCGTTCGGTACCAACAATAAAATAATAAATAATATGAATCCCAACGAAACTTGCTGCTTCTGAGGCCAGCGTTGGAAGTTTCGGTGTTGGAAAAGATATTTTGGATTTGTTGATAGCCACATAGCTTAAAAAAATATAAGATAAAGTTTTCTGGGGAAATATCGAGATATTTGAAAAAAATTACAATTCTATGAAAAATAAAAAACGGAAGCCCTGATTTTTTTATGTTAACGATAACAAGCACACGTGATGCAAAATTCACAAAGTTACCAAAACACTCGCCGAATCAAATATATATAAACAACATTTTGAGTGTGTCCAAAAAAACTTGTAGACAAAAACTGGATTTCACCCATTACGGGCTAATAATTACAATTTGACATCTCAACAGAGACGAGAAACTTGGAAGGGAATATGGATATCTAGGGCGTTTACAGGGCTCTAAAGATGAATCTTCAATTTGTTATGCTTATAACTTTACCAGCTAATTTTTATAAACAACATTTTGAGTGTGTCCAAATACTTGTAGACTTGTTGTAATACATCAAGTGGCCACTTAACCCAGCCAATGACAGGTCATAAGCCCTGTAAACGCCTAGATATCCATATTCCCTTCCAAGTTTCTCGTCTCTGTTGAGATGTCAAATTGTAAATATATATAGCCCACTCCTATTGCAAACCGTTATGCACCTTGCATGAACGGCACGGTACGGTATGTGTAAAATGAGCCTTATATTATAATAAACCTACATAAATATTGTAACAATTGATAATGTGTGTACAAATAATTGCACTTAGTAAGAATACCACGTGGTGTCGGGTACCCCGCTTTCCTTTTCTAAAGCGTTGACCCGCCATTGTTTTCCGTTGTCCTACAAAACAAGAAACATTTTACAGAACCATTGAATAAAAAAACAGAAAATGAGAAAAGTGATAAATTTTTAGTAATAAAAGTAAAAAACGGCAGATGTTGTAAATCTCATTTTATTAAAATTATCCCAAAAAATTATTCTTCATTACCAAATTAATTTTTAAAAAACTTATAATGCTTTTAAAAGCAATTTTTTTATTAGTGGTAGACAGAGAAGATAGAACGCCTCACCACTCTGTCCTGGCATTCTTCTCTTGCTTCCTCCACATTCATACATCTTCTCATGAATGCGCCTCGATTATTCCGACTTCTCACAAGCACTTGTTTTACTTGATCATGCCATGTCTTTCTCGGCCTTCCTCCAGACACAACTTGTCCAGTCCATTATTAAACACTTTCACACTATTCACAATTACCAGCGCCTGCGGTAGCCCGTTCCATCTATCAACCACCCTGTTGCTCGGGAAATGCTTTCGTGTGTTCTGATTAAAACGGGTCATCTCCAGCTTGAGATTGTGGCCTCGGAGACATTAAGACATTGCGTCATTTCTTTCACAAGTTTTTTTATTCAACGTTGAAATTCTCCGAAGCATCGTACATTAAACAGAAGTCAAGTAAGTCGAACGCATCCAATTCCCAAAGTATCGGAATTATTTCAGTCAGCTGATACTATTGGGTAACGTGATCAGCTATCGGTTATATTGCAAAACAATACAACTCAAGTACACGACAACTCCTTCTTTGGTCTTTTAAGAATAAAATGTATTAAATTTGAATGTTTTTTTTTCAAGGCAATGCGTGTCTCTTTTTCAAGGGGTACAAGTATAGATTTATACAAGTATAATTTTATGTATATAATGAGGTTGCCTCGAAACCGGTCGGGAGTTTAATCAAAAAATTAGTTAAAACAAAAAAATAATAATTTATGAATAAAATATTTTTTGTACACTTTATTTGCTTTTGGGTAAATTGAACACATTTATTAATTTAACGACAATTTTTCTGAGAAAGAAAATGAGTTTCTATTCAAAATATGAATAACTTACTAACTAACCAACCATAAGGCCAATTCTCCGAAAGGGTAGGCAGATATGATAGAACGCAACACCACTCTGTCTGGCACACTTCCCTTGCTTCCTCCACTTGTTTTAATAATGAAAAAAAATTATCGACCAGGTCTAAGGCTATGAAAAATGAAACAGAACAAATAAAATAATACAGTAATCAGTGATTCGAGGATCTAAAAATTTTTATTTAGCCCTTTCTCTCAGATTTTTCTTTGCCTGTTAATTCAATAATATTGATTTATTTTTTAAATGTTTGTATCTCTACAGTGAAAACGCCAAGTGGCCACTTAACCCAGCAAATGACAGGTCATAAGCCCTGTAAACGCTTGAATATCCATATTTCCGAATTTCACATAAAAATCAATATATTATAAAACCTACTCCCGTCATGGGAAAAATCCAGTTTTATGTGCAAGTATTTGAACACACTAAAAATGTAAATATTTTGTAATTTTGAAGTGAATTAATGAAGGAAATATCGCCGTTTAACCTCTAACCGAAGCTAAACAGAGGAATGTTCGGAAAATCGTTTTAAACCATTTACACCGCTATTTACGAAAATGTACAGATAGAGCAGAAAATCGATTAAGTTTTCAATTTATACAAAGATTAACAAATATTATAGAGAACTCTGAAGTAATCTATCAACGTGAATAATTCCTCAAACCTTCAAGGATCGAAATTTTCTGGCTGTAATTAGGACTTGAGGATGATTTATCAGACCCTTTAGTAACTTGAACGATGAAAAAGTGGTTTGATAAATTTTGTAGATTCTTAATTATTAATTTGTTGGAAACATTGACTATAAAAAGTTGATTTTTATTCATTGACAGTAGATATTCTTTAAACTTGTGTGATAACACTTCTTTCCTGCTTTTTCCGAGGTATATCCTTATTTTACAAAAAATCATACGAAGTCATACTGTCATTATATTTTTTTAATATGAGTTTTTAAAATATACATTTTAGAGTTCTTATGATACCTATAGCATGTGTATAATTTATTTTTTTTATATTTCGGGCTGCTTTCAAATAGACGGAAATAAATGTACCAGCAATCAGGAAACAAGTTGTTCTGAACCTAGGTGTTCCAATCTGGAGTCCGCGACTCAACCACTAAACCACTGGACCATGGCAAAAAAAAATTTGCATATTTATTTTTTATACTACTAGATTGCCTTATCCGCACTTAATGACGCATAGGGCACTACATTATTACACCAATTGCAGCGTGTCACTATTGGTTATTACATGAAAAATATTTAATGTTATGCACTATTTTCTTATATATCTACTTACATTTTTTATTTTGACAGGTATGTTTCCTGCATCAGAATACAACAATATCTAAACCAAGAGATCTGGTAACTGGTAAAATATTATTAAATAATCATTTTCACTAATTAGCGATTTCTATTTTTTGGCTACTGAACATACAATCAAATTATGTTAGTTCTACACTCTCCCGAAGTACAAAGAAGTACGAATAGCGTCGTACGAAGTAGTACAAAGTGTCCAACTATTCTCCCCAACTTCGACCAATTTTAGTAACTTCGCAACTAGCTTTAGATGTATTATTATTATTATAACAATAGGCTCCAAAATTGAACAAAACAAATGAATTTCCAAAAGTTAGGGGAAAAATTCACATGACAATAACAATTATACATTGTTCCGAGATGCTTGCGTTCCTTTGTTCTTAAATTCAGGTTCTGTTTTTTCATTCATACATCGGATACTTTGTATGTATTCCACAGTATGTACCACGATATAAATCTGTCCGCCTCGTGGCTCCGCCGTTTGGCTGCATGCATGAGGTCGCGGGTTCGATTCCTGATGGGGGTCAATATATTAATGTTAAATATTAATTTGAATGTGATTTTCACAAGAAATATTTCATATATGATACCTTGGACTGGCGCTGAAGCGTAAGACTGATCATCTTGCCTTCGAGTAACAAATTATCAAGATTCACTGCACTTGGTGTACCAGAGCAGTGCCCCATGCACCACTTAGTGCGGATAAGGTATAGGTAGTAGTAGTATAAATCCATTCAGCATTATTACCAAGCTACTCCTAATAATTCAATACTTACTCAAAATAATACAAAGAATAATAGAGATTAGATACAGGATTACAGAGCTTTCAATCATATTAATATCTTATCTTACCTATCTATTATAATACAATATTATTGTATTTAATTCTTTATCATGTATTTAATTTTATGTCGATTGTTATAAATGCATCTTCTTACGGAAGCGTAGGTACATACTGTAACAATAGTTTAATGCTTATTTGACTCTAGGTGCAATGTAGTTTTCTTTTGAATTGACAAAATATTACTGATCCATATTAATTTTTAACAATACTTGTAGACAAATTACTGGATTATACCCATGCTGGGCTAACATCAGATATTATTGATATCCCAACAGAGACAGAAAAACTCTGGAAACGAATGTGGATTATCTAGGCGTTTACAGGGCTTATGACCTGTCATTGGCTGGGTTAAGTGGCCACTTGGTGTATTACAACATTCCCCATTCCGCCCATCAGCTGATAAAGATACATGACAAATTTCGAACATCTATTAGTATGAATTATCCTGCCACGTTTCACTTTACAAGAGATTTTCTCACTGGAGACATCTGTTGAGAAGAGTCGGCATCTCGTTTAGTAGAACTTTTTAAAAAGTAGCTAATAAGAACATAGTATGAGTCGAAAATGGTGTTTGATTAGAAGTGAAAGTCGAATTTGGATTCGGTGTCTAAGTAGCAGTCAAAATAAAATAATCAATTATTAAATAAAAAAATCTATCACGTGGCGGCGGCTATCGCGAAGTTATCCAATGACATAAAATCGGGATTCCTTAAAGTCGATTATCACAAAAAATAAAAACATGTAAAGCTGCGTGATAATAGTGATACGGGTTAGGTATACTAATTAATACAAATAAAAAAACATGTGTGCAGTTCACACTAGGTAGAAGTGAAACCTTAATAAAACTAAGCTGAGAGAGAATGAGATAAATGCAGTATCAGGAGTGGGATAATTATAGGATTTATTTATTATAAATATTGGTACCCAGTTGATTTTTTTTTTTCATTTCCGCGTCAAGGCGCCTTCTCCCTCGGTTTTGCTACAAAATTTTGGGAGTCGAATCTACCTCTTCAGATACATGAATAGAACAAATTCTGTTTTATAGCCTATGACACATTATAAAAGTATAAGGCGTGCCGGCGACCAACTGGTAGATGTATCTCATGAGGTAGATGGAACTACTGCCAGCCGGCGGAAACTGTGTTCTATCTCATTCTCTCGCAGGCTAAATCCCATAGATCTATATGTTTGTCTCTTTTTAGTTTCGCTTTTTCGTTTCATAAAGTTTCAAATCACTCCCAACGATTCTAAAGAAGTTTTCACTTCAAAAAGTAGACTTGTTAGGTGTTACAGTTGTAAAAGGAGAAATAATAATATTTATTAACACGACAAGTTTCTCTTAAATAAATTACAATAAATAGGCTTTTATAATAATTCAATAAGTTCCTGTTGATTGATTTCTTTTTTAGGTATTAAAATATCATCATTACTAGAGTGAAAAAGTAAAGATTGCATTATCATCTATACCTTTCAAGAAACATAAGAATAATAAAATAAAATAACTGAACTTCTTGGTAACACGTGTTATAACAATTTGCAAGGCTGGATTTGTTGTTTTTTATCGATTTCAAGGATATTTTTTTACTTGGTGGACAATGAACCTGTACATTGTAAATTGTTAATTGTGTCGCACGTTACGACAATCCTTTTGTTATTTTTTATCGCGAGCCTTATACGTGATTCGGAATCGTTATGTAATTTTCAATGGGCTCATATTTAAGGTTATGAATTATTACGTGTTGTAACGTAACTATTCTAAATCATTTGTAAATAAAGTACGTAAGTAGGGTTATAAGTTTCATGATACTTATATCTCTATTAAAACAATATCGAATTGGGTGTTTTTGCGTATTGTGTGATGGATGAAAATTAAATGCGGAGAAATTATAGAAACATCAAGATAGCAAAACATTTTTTGAATATAAAGACATAAGTTTATGGGTTTAAGTTACGTTAAGTGAGTTTTTAATACAATTTTAAAGTGTTGGTCACTATCATATCAAGTGTTATTATCAACATAACTGCGATATATCAGTTGCTATATGGTTGGATTTCACTTTTTTTGTTTGTCTTATTTGCACGTTAAATATTCCTGTTACTTCCAACTATTTTGCCTTATATCATCCAATGATAAGGCTGATACGTTGTCATGTAACTCACGATCATCCCACATGCAGTTGCAATACGTTGCCTATTAACAATCGAGATGTAATCTCAATTTGTTGCTATGACACTGAAGCAAATCGTTAGCGGGAACACCAAATGAGATTTCGCACGTAGATATAAATATACGAGTCAAGGTCGGAATAATTATTGGATAAATAGAAAATACACATAAAATGCATTGAATTATTGTTATTAATATAAAACAAGTGCAGCAGTGTTTTGAAGTGATGACGAACATGACAAAAAGCCATTGCATGATTTAATTCTGTAAAATATAGTACATTAAAACAAAAAACGTCAAACGTGCATCGCGCTTTTCAGTTGGTTGATTTATAAACGAGATTCTACCACTGCTACTATTGACGCACCCAATGGTGCATAGGGAACTGCTAATGTACACTTCATTCATTATTCATTATACCATATCCGCTCCCTATGGAATCCACAAACTGCCTCGAGGCCAAGCGATCGGCCGCCAGCTCCCGTGCATCTTCCCAAGTCAAGTCCACGTCCCGCAGCTCTGCCGACGAATTGTCAACAGTGGACGACCAGGACGCCGAGAACCTGATGCCTTGTAAAACATGCAAGCATGGTTAAGGCTTTTGGGAGGCATGCGTAGTATATCATGGCCTAGCCAGCCGAAACGCCTTTGCCGGATGACAGTAGATACCAATGTACACTAAGTGCAGTTAATATTGATCACTTGTTACAGAAAGGAAAGATGATCAGTATTACGTTTCAGCGTCAGTCCAAGGTATCAAATAGGAAATATTTTACAACATTTAAGTAAATATTTCACGTGTACCCCCTCGGGAGTTAAACCTGCGATCTCATTCATAGCAGCCTAACGCGACGCGGTAAGCCAAGTATTTTTTCGTATATTATAAGGTGGAAAAATTAGTACACACCAACGTACTTTGCCAAAATGGCATCCATCTTTGTTTTTGTAATAAATCCCACTGCCATTAATGAAAAGTCGAAGCCAATTTCACATTCACCTGTCAAAAGTCAAAATAATGTGGAAATAAAACAGCGAATTTTCACAGAAAGCTTTTAGAGTTTCGAGGAACTTTATGTGTTCGTAATAGGATTCAATAATTCCACTTGTGGGAAAAGCAAACACGCACTTGTGTCCTTTTCAAATAGCGATGTAGAAAAATATGTTAAATATTTATTTCTTTATATCCAAACTAAAATTTAGTCGATTGCATGATGAATACAAAATATTTGTTCACTCAAGGAAAGTGTCAACATATGTAATTAGAAATGTTAGATTAATTTTAACAAATTTATTCTATCTATGTACTGAACATATTTATCGTATTATCCACACATTTAATTATTTATTTCCAAATTTTTTAGAAGATGTATCGAAGATTTTAAAACTAGGTTTACTCAAGTTGATGAATCAATACTCAGTCATTTTCAATTATGTTGTAAATTTTGAAGTATTGATGGGTCATCGAAAATGGAAAATTTTGTTTATTTTATATTACCCATTCAATAAATAAATGTATCTTAGTTTTCTTGTTTTATTGAAAATACAGATAACAAAATTATTACAACTTGTTTATTCATTTGATAAAGTTCTCAGTAAAACTATTGATTCATGAGTACCTACGTACTAAGAAACGATAGTAAAACAATTTTTTTCTAATTAGTCACTTTTCTCTGAAATAAACTGTATGCAAGTAAAACAATAAATACTCGCAAATCATATTGTAATCCCATACTCTTTAAACACATATAAAATGCAATTTATAATTTTTCATTACGTGTTAAAATAGATCAAAATAACAACACAAATCAAATAAAAATATTATTAACAGATTATAGTTTCCGCATTTACATTTTAAATGTTTACTATACATATGTAGGTACCTACTTATTTTTTAAATTAATATGTGTGTAGTAATATTATTAAGTACAGTCTTATTATGCAAGAGTAAGTGTGAACAATTCAAATGAAGAAATGCGTTAATGCATAATATAATAATAAGCGGATATGCATAATTGTATAATATAATTGCGATCTCAATTTCTGTTAGTCGTGAAAACTAAAGGTGAAGAAGTAGGTAAAAGAGATAGATCAATGGAAGTGCTGAAAACATAAGTACGCAGATATAATCGTCACTTTTATTCAGAGTCTTGACTGTACTAGCATTTTTAAACATAGGCTTCGTAAATTATGCAAATCATAAACAATAGTCATGCGTTAGCACTTTTCACTCCATCAATGGAACGCGAACTATACGGTGACCAAAATATTACATTATTTATTAGAGTTATTAATTATAATCAATTCGTACGTTTTTGTGTCAACAACAAAAAATAAACAGTTAAGTTTCCATTATTTACCATCTCGCATGCTTAATGGAATACTGACTTAACTAAAAAACACAATTTTTGGGACATCGCAAAAGAAGGTCTTGTTATGAGAAAACATCCTACTTGTTGACGCATAAAATTGATACTTATTAATAATTAATCATAATGAGGGAATCCACTGTTTTCTATAGTAATTGTTTTCTATAAACTTACTATTTAACTAAACAAAAAAAAAAATATTTAATATTTTTTTATAAGTTATTGATGAAGATACAATTTTTTTAAAGTTGCACATTTCAAATACCGCGCCAAATACTACTAAAAAATAACAACGCAAAATGGGTTGTTTAAGGCCATGGTATTTCTCCAGCCAGTAACAAAACTGTCAAAAATCTATGCAAACTGACGCGGGAAGCACAGATAAAATATACCGTCGACTCAACTGTCATATACTGTTAACAGCTGTTCTAGGGAGACTGAATGCGGCCATCTTTTTTGCAATAGAAGCTTGTATGTAGATTGTATTCCATATTAAAATGCCATGGAACGCGGCTACGGGGGTTTAAAAACGGAAACCGGAAACACTACACTTAGATACAAGGAGTGACGTCATTGTTTAAGATTTTGAAATGAATGCTATTTTCAACATTTTTTATTAATTTTTGCGTGCGTTTTTGGGATATTTCATCCCACTTCAAAATTTTTGAATATTCGCGTCTACACGAAAGCATTTTTAAAATTCAATTCCGGGTAGCAGTGGATTTCCTCATTGCTTGTATTTTTGACGTTTGATTAAGTATTGATCAGATGATGGCGCTCACAGAAGCCTGTCTCTGTACGTAACTCAATTATGACCTATCTACTAATGGGTCAGTATTCCATTAAGCATGCGATTTGTACTCGTATAGGTATACTTTAATAATGATTACTGTGGGTGTGTGGGTTCACCAAAATAAAAACTTTTGAAATTTAGCCGAGACCTTTTATTTTATAAATTTGAAAAAAATAATTTTTAAAATTCTGTTAAATTTTTGAGACGTATGTACTAATGACCCAATTTTGTAAAACATAATTTTTTTTTGATTTTGGGTTGATAATAAAACATATTTCTATTGTGAGAATTATTATTTTGATGGATTAGTTAAATTTTGAATTAGTCTTATGTGTGTAAATCGTCCTAAGTTACCGGAGTTTCAAAATAGCTTAGGTGTTTTATTAATTATGTGCTAATAAAAATAAACATTTAAAGCTCCCCTGTATGTTTTTAAGGTATTTTTAAGTACACAAATATTTTGTATTTACGTAAACTATCTTACAGTATTTAGCTAAGTATTTAGCTACGGTTGAAAAGACCTTCATACAGAAATTCTAGCATCCGTTCATATATTATTGTATGGATAATTTCAAGTCATATCCTTTGGAGTCTTTAGACGCCAGAGACAATAGACCTAACAAAGATAGAACAAACACATTCAAATCTCACGATAACAGTTACACAAATCATTATCTGTGCTTTTACAGTAAAGAGTGCTATACTTCAATAATTTATTGATATTTTTATAACAAATTTAAAAATATTTTTTGTAGGTAAGAATTATCCTCTCAATTAATTTAATATATTCAGTAAACATTGCTTCGATTGGTCAATCCGTTTGGACGATTAGCGGTCACATACAAGCGACCCTTTACTATTATACGTGGTGTGTAGTAGGTACAGCCCGAAAACTGGTGAATCTACCTCATATTTGGAGTCGAGTGTGGAATATGACTTTTGAATCTAGGTTGAAAAAAATTTTTTTTTCTTCTTCTAAAAGTTTTCTA
Organism: Micrasema minimum; assembly: GCA_022494985.1. NCBI lineage: Eukaryota > Metazoa > Arthropoda > Insecta > Trichoptera > Brachycentridae > Micrasema > Micrasema minimum. The sequence continues at coordinate 58,543 of JAGVSP010001619.1, forward strand.
AGTACCGCAGATTCAGTAAAATTGTGTGAATACTTATGAAAATGTGGTTCTTTATTTCGTTATCTTAATGAGCACGGGTGTGGTTATGAACACATGGTGGGTGTAACAAATCTCGATGTACAAGCGGGAAACCAGTGAATGTACATCATATTTAGAGTCGATTTTGCAGAATACAATTTTTTTATTTGACCCATAGTTTTCGAGAAAATTGAGTACGAAGTTGATTTTTTTTTTCGATAATTTTTTTCAAACTGTTATCAAATATCATGTATTTAGTCAAATTAATACTATCCATAAAGAAAACAAAATTAAAAAACGAGTTTTAATAAGAATTCGAACAATTTTACTTAATCTGCAATACTTATGAAAACTTTTGTGAGAAGAAACAATTTTTTTTTCAAGCTCATATTAAAAGGTCGTATTTCATAATCGTCTCCAAATACGATGTAGATTCACCAGTTTTCTGGTTGTACTTCGAGTTTAGTTACACCATATAGTATAAAGATGATAATAATGCATTGACAAATCACCTATAGTTGGGCTATTTATAACAGTCGGAAAAACTGTGCCAGAAAGCAGGAAACAAGTTGTGCTGAAGTGGGATTCGAACCTAGAGACTCTAATCCCGAGTCCTCGAGTCTACCACTAGACCACAACCCGGTTCACATCTTCGGTTTATTTATTTACATATTTATGATTTTCATATTAATATTTCATGTGTGACACATAGTACTGGTACTGAAGTGTAATACTGATCATCCTGTCTTCATGTAATAAAACGATCAAGATACACTGCACTTCAATGCAGTGCCCTATGCACCAATGGGTGCGGATAAAGGAAAGCAGTAGTTGCTGCTAAGCAGGGCGATTAAAAGTAACAGTGCTTTTAATTTATGATAAGTGTATCCAATAGAAGAGGAAAAATAAAACATAATGCTAGGAAATAAAGGAGTGTGACGTAACGATGTCCTTTTATGGCGAACGGTCAGTGTCGGACATCTTGAAATGGTTGTGTCTGGTTTTCATAATTATATGAATACATGAATATCAGATGAATGTGGAATGAATATTCATGTTTTTCAGACAAATAAAAACTTAAATAAAAATAATCCCGGTAACTTAATATGTTAAATAATCATCATGATTGTTGATTGTGATTGATTGTTGTACTATTAAATTATTGAATTTAATTTATTATACGAATTATTATGGCATTGTTAGATTTATTGTTTTTTTTTAAATTCTAATATTTAGCCTTTTACTTTAAAATTTAAAGTTTTGTCGATAATTATTTTATTTAATGTAATGTAATGTATTTCCAAATTAATTATTCCTTAATTATATTTTGTATTATATTTTGTTTTTTGTAATTTTATGTTAGTGTCTTAATTTATTGTATTTTGTGTTTGTTAATTTTATTTTTGAAAAAAAAATTCATGTCAATCTTCAAATTTAAATATCTACTTGCCTTAAAACGGGTCTAGGGCCTAGTTAGGCTGTAAAATGTAACGTATATATGTTTGTTTGAATTATAATTAATAAATGAAAAATAAAAGGTGATTTTTTAAAATCAAAAAATATTTTTATTTTATAAGATATTATTGAATTAACTTAGAGTAAAATTTCATTTTGAATGTTTTTAAAAAAATAATTTATTAATGTTTTTTTTTAACAAATACGGGTGGTCCGTCAAGCGTATTAGAGCACTTTTAACTTGTACCTAACCGTGACTTACGATATTTTGTCTCTCATGGGTCGAATACTACTACTATTGCCCTCCCTTATCCGCACCCAATGGTGCATAGGGCACCCCATTGATACACAAGTGCAGAGAATCTTGATCATTTGTTACACGAAGGCAAGATGATCAGTCTTACGCTTCAGCGCCTTAAATGAAACATTTATATATATATAAAAATACTTTCAAATAAATATTTCATACTGTCCCCCGTCGGGAATCGAACTTGCGACTTCGTGCATGGCAGCACAACGCGCTTTCGCTACATTACAAATCTTCCTTTAAGTATCTATGTATTATATCTTCTTTCTTCAGTTAGTTATTCTTGATCTGAACTAAGCCTTTTGTCTACGGAACGGAAATTCCACATGTTAGTAAATGAATAAATAAGTACCTACTACCTACCCTATCTTGTTCATGAATTTCCATCAAACTACGCAGAGCCTTAACACTGATTTATTGTTAATTAGCGACAGACATTTTGCTCTCTGAAGGTCTATTCCGTTATCGTATATACTGGCACTAATGTCCGTATAAATAATAAACTAATTACTATGTTCACTCTCACTTTCAGGGGTCGAAACAACACGACGCGCGACACACGAATAAACACAAATTTACGATAAGTTATCTTCAAAAAATTGTTACGTATTATTTTCATCATAATTTTTTGTGTTGTTTTTGTTTTTACTCTAAGAATTTCCCTTTGAAATTCGTGGTGACAGATGCGACTTTTTTAATAAAATGTACAGGAATTTCATTTTTGTGTTTTTTTAGGAGTACGTGAATTCAATTTTTTTGGGTTCAGTAGCCAAAACCGATTCCTTATGATTCCGTCATATTTATCTATTCGTTCCTTTGTAAAAAATATCTCTCCATCGATTCCAATAAAATTTTATATACAATTAGATATGTGTCTTATAAACGTGTCACTTAGAATAACAGTGGTGTAACTCTAATTTTTAGTAAATATTAGTTTACATCTCAGACACGATAAAAATATGTTTTACTATCTGTGTAACATTGGTCTATCCTCCTATGTATGATTTATTTCTTACAAAATAATTTAACACTTACGTACTAACTAAATTAAAAGTTTAAAAAATCAATGTATGTATGAAAAATGCTTATACTATTTATCTTCTATCTATATATGAGGCATATAGAAACAAAGGTGGAAGTGTCCACCTGCAGTCGAAAATGAGTAAAATATGCAGTTTTGTTTGGAAAGTTATGTATTTTCTCCATAGAATATTTATTAGGTAGCCTACCTAGAAGTATTTCTTCTTCGAGCTAAAAGAATCTTTGTTTGAAATTTGGAGCATTTGCTACTACTACTTTCCCTTATCCGCACCCAACGGTGCATCGATACACCAAGTACAGTGTATATTGATCATTTTATTACATGAAGGTAGGATGATCAGTCTTACGCTTCAGTACCAGTCCAAGGTATCGCACATGAAATATTAATATGAAAATGACATGTAAATAAATAATATTTCATCTTGACCATCTACGGGAATCGAACCGGCGACCTCATACACGGTAGCAATATGCGCTACCACTGTGCTACGAGGCGAACATATGGATCATATGGACTCGTACAATTCCCGAAAAATATATATTTTATTTGTATATGCCGAATGACTTTTTTTTTTTTTTTAAATTTAATAATCATCATCATCATTACATAATTGCTTCCCATGTAAAGCATTTGGATTTTTTAAATTCCGAAATGGCGGGCGCACCCTTTTTTCATAAAATAAAGTTGGGTATCGTTTTATTGGTTTTTAAGGGTCTTGATTTCGAATTTATCGTTTATTTTTAAATCCAAGATGGCGGAGCAACTTTTTTTCATAAAATGATGTTGGGTATCGTTTTAAATGTTTTTGAGGGCTCTGATTTTGAATTTAGCGTTTATTTTTTATTCCAAGATGGCGGACGCAACTTTTTTTTCATAAAATTATATTTGGTATCGTTTTAAGGGTTTTTAGGGGTCCTGATTTCGAATTTAGCGTTTATTTTTAAATCCAAGATGGCGGACGCAACTTTTTTTCATAAAATGATGTTGGATATCGTTTTTAATGGTAACGAGCGTTCTGAATTCGAATTTAGAGGTTATTTTGAAATCCAAGATGGCGGACGCACTTTTTTTCATAAAATGAATATGGGGTATCGTTTTTAGGGCGTATGGGCTTCCTGATTTCAAATTTAGAGTTTATTTTGAAATCCAAGATCGCGGTCACACCTTTTTCATAAAATGAATATTGGTATCGTTTAAAGGGGGTTACGGGCGAACTGATTTCGAATATAGAGTTTATATTTGAAATTCAACATGACGGACGCGCTTTTTTTTCATCAAAGAGTAAATTCTATTCATGCGTCGGGCCTGCCACACACATTTTTTACAATAATATATTGGTATAAATTAAATTCTCATTTGGTCCGAGAATTAACCCTTGGGCGACTCCGGTTTCTAGAGTCTTCTCGTCACTTAGGGTTTTGTTCATTTTTACTTTCATTTTTTTATTGTGTAGATAGTCTTGTAGAAGTATTTTTATATTTCCTCGTATTCCGTTTTTGTCCATAGCTCGTTACCTAAAAATGATACTCATCATCATTTTATGAAAAAAAGGTACTTCAGCCATCTTGGATCTGAAAATAAACGCTAAATTCGAAATCAGAGCCCCCGAGAACCATTAAAACGATACCCAACATCATTTTATGAAAAAAAGTTACGTCCACCATCTTGAATTAAAAAATAAACGCTTAATTTGAAATCAGAGCCCCCAAAAACCATTAAAACGATACCCCACAACATTTTATGAAAAAAGTTACATCCGCCATCTTGGATCAAAAAATAAACGCTATATTCGAAATCAGAGCCCATAAAAACCATTAAAACGATACGCAACATCATTTTATGAAAAAAAAATTGCGTCCGCCATCTTGAATCTGAAAATAAACGCTGTATTCGAAATCAGGGCCCCGGAAAACCCTTAAAACGATACGCGACATCATTTTTTTTTTAAAAAGTGTCGTACGCCATCTTGGATTTAAAAATAAACGCTAGATTCGTAATCAGGGATTACGATACCCCACATCATTTTTTGAAAAAAAGTGGCGTCCGCCACGTTAGATTTATAAAAAAACGCCAGATTCGTAATCAGGGCCTTTAAAAACCCTTTAAACGATATCCCACACCATTTTTTCGAAAAAAAGTGTCGTCCGCCATCTTGGATTTAAAAATAAACGCTAGATTCGTAATCAGGCCCTTAAAAACCCTTTAAACGATACCCCACATCATTTTATGAAAAAAAGTTACATCCGCCATCTTGGATCCAAAAATAAACGCTATATTCGAAATCAGAGCCCATGAAAACCCTTTAAACGATACGCGACATCATTGTATGAAATAAAAATTGCGTCCGCCATCTTGGAATAAAAAATAAACGCATGATTCGAAATCAGGACCCTTAAAAACCCTTAAAACGATACCCAACATTATTTTATGAAAAAAAAGTGCACCCGCCATTTCGGAATTTAAAAAATCCATATGCTCTACATGGGAAGAAATTATGTAATGGTGATGATAATTTTTAAATAAAAAACAAAAAATGAAAAGTAATTCGGCATTCTACAAATAGAATATATATCTTTCGGGAATTGTGCGAGTCCATATGCTCCCCATGTCCGCCTCGTAACATAGTGGTAGCGCATTTGGCTACCGTGCATGAGGTCGCGGGTTCGATTCCCGTCAAGATGAAATATTTATTTACATGTTATTTTCATATTAATATTTCATGTGCGATACCTTGGACTGGGACTGAAGCGTAAGACTGATCATCCTACTTTTATGTAATAAAATGATCAATATACACTGTACTTGGTGTATCGATGCACCTTTGGGTGCGGATAAGGGAAAGTTGTTATAGCATATTATTATGATTCTTGTAGCTCGAAGAAGGAAAAAACTGACACAGAATAATATATAAAAACATTAAATTTGTTGTTCTCTATCAAATAAAATATAACATGAAAATACTTGATTTTATCACCAATGGTTTAAACACCTGGAGTGTTTGTGTACATATACGAAGTGTGAATTGGTCGAATTTTAGGACGAACGGACGTGACCTCCCCGTCCGAAAGCCGAATGGCGAATGACTTTTGAATGTTGAATCGGCTACTGATTCAAACAAAATCTTACAATAGTAATTTGTATGAAAAAATCTTCAGAAAAAATAGCGTCTGTTTGACAACGTATTGCGGAAAAACTAAATTGTTTTTTGCCATTATTTTTTGATTACAGGATGAATTATTATATTTTTAATAAACGGTATTCTTTTAGAAATGAGGTGTCACTAATTAAGAAACGCCAGCTCAAACGCCACAACGCTATTCGAGAGTTTTTCATAAAATTCGTGATTTTTTTGTGACGTAATTATAGTATTTAAGAGAAAGATTTTTAATCACAGGAAACATCATTATGTTGAGTAGCAAAAAACATTTTTTTATCTTAGAAATATAAGTAATTACACATTAAAAACCCAAAACGCCTAACCCTATTAAAGCTAAATTGAAAAAAAAAAGCTAACAAAAGCTCAGAATGCTCGCTTGTTGAGTTTTGAGAATAATTGTCTGAGAAGGATTCTAGGCATTAGGTGGTTTGACTTCATAACCAACGCTGAAGTTCGGGAACGGACGCAGCAATCCCCTATAACTGGAGTCGTGAAGATGCGGCGTTGGACCTGGCTTGGGCATGTACTCCGGATGCCTCGGGAGAGCCTGAACCCGAGCTGCCTCTTCTTTACGCCTGCAGGATCCCGCCGTCCTGGCAGACCGTCGATGACCATCCTACGGGTGTATTCGGCGGAGCTGATGGATGCGGGCCTGGCGTTGGAGGAGGCAAGAGACCTTGCTGGTGACAGTGATGTCCACATGCTCCACATAGGAGCGAACGTGGCGAAAGAAGAAGAAGAAGAAATTGAAAAATGTATAATGTTAGGATAAGAATAGTTAGGGAAAAAAATTAAGTCTACTGAAGATGAAAATAATATTAGTCTATGTAAATTATTTAGTACTTAATATAATAATAATAAACGTATTTTTTAAAAATATTTTTTAATCAAATTCAATTAAAATGAAGCTATCAACTTACAATAATAAACGTATTTTTAAAAATATTTTTTAATCAAATTCAATTAAAATGAAGCTATCAACTTACAAGCATTGAATCTCACTTCAATAGGGTCGATATTGCGTCTAGAAGTTTAACAATTGAGTACGTAGAGATGTAATCACCAAGAAAGTCGGATATCGCATGTAAGGATCTAAGCAATGATCCTGTTAAGGTAACCGGCTGTCAGTCCACATCCTATTTAGGAGTAAGGATAAGAGATGAGATGGCCAGATGTTATCCAACGACCAACTATACTGCTGTTATAAGGAAGAGTCACGTTTTATAACAAGCAGCAGAAATTTTTAAAAAAATAGAGCCATTGAAAAGTTTCAGAATTAATAAAACATACAATTTCGCGTGCTGTCTCTTTGTATGATTTTTTGAATGGGACTAATTTAAAAAGCAGTATTTTTAATATTTATTTAATATGACTGAATTTTGAATTGCGTTATATATGGGTTGCACAGTTTAAACCCGCACGTTTGCAAGAGGGTGCCCTGCAAGGCGTCGGACCCTCCTAAGGACCCGTCTAAGGCTAATGCGAAGAAGCTCCTTTTGGTCCAGATCAGATTATCACGTCCGATCCTCACACTAAGTAAAGCAAATTAGAAACCATGTATCCCTTTGAAGAAAATATCGAAAATGCATATACGTATTTTTTTAAAGATTCGTGTACATGAGGCGTTCAATAAAGCAAAAAATGTTTAAGTTTACTAAAAAAAAAATTAACTGACCGATTATATTTTAATAATAAATTATTAGTTGTTATTGGATTAAATACAATGCTTTGACTATTTAAACAAGGAAATTATGTGTCAAAAATGCCACGGAAATAATAATCCGAAAATATTTAAAATTGTCATATACGCGACTCTTTTTATGACAGTACAGCAACCATGAAATATCAGATAACTATATCAAGCATATTTCTTTATCAATCCACGTGCACTTGCAGAAGAAATTCCTATGCTTGAAAAGCTTGCAGTAAAGAAATATTGCATTTTAATGTATCTGTATCATACATAATGATATTATATTACATCATATATATTATTTTCAAAATATTGGAAAATTTATCAACAAAACATAAAAAATAGATAAAAATAAATATAGTTATGCTACATATTTGAATATTGCATTCGTTCAGTTGCAATTTCTGTATTGCATTGTCAAAAGTGGGAAAAGGTAAATTTTGAAATTTTGTGTTTTCAAAATGATATTTCGTTTTGTTGACTTCCACTAAGATTCGAAAAAATTATCACATACATAAAAGACCATTACAAGCAAAGATAGAAATCTCCGTTTTCACTAAGGCTCATAATCGCCTAAAACTGATGATCATTGTCTTCTGCCCCATGTATTCCCGCACCATGCATTGGTGATTTCTAACTTTGCTTCTAATAGCCTCATATACTTGTTATTAAGTATGTATAAATTATTTTTAAAAAAAAAAAACCGTAATCGACTATTGGAAATGAGTGTAAATTCTTTAAAAAAATAAAAGAGAGCCCTCTTTTTTTAATTTTGAAAAATTTTCTGGATAACAAAACGTGGGGGCAAAAATAAAAACAATTACTTATGAAAGAGCTTACGAAATCCTAGGGAATTAATGACAGTTTATTTATTAGAAAAAAACACATTTAGCGACTACATGTAGAGAGCGCCGCTAATTTGAATCCATGTTATAAGTGTAGGGAAAAAACACGACTTTTTTTACCGTTGGTACGTCTCTTTAAGCATAATTTTATTTCACGTGTGATTACCTTGGACTGGTACTGAAGCATATCACTGATCATCTTACCTTCATGTATTAAAATGATCAAGAATTACTGCACTTGGTATACCGATGCAGTGCCCTATGCACCACAGGGTGTGGATAAGTGAAAGTAGTAGTTGTAGAATGTATAAAGAAGGTATTATCAAAACTATAATATTGTATGTTGCATATATGCGTTTGCAGGGCTAATGATCTAATGATCTATCATTAGCTGAGTTAAGTGGCAACTTAATGCATTACCTATTCAACCTAAAATTTAATTTATAAACAATCAATGGTAAATCAGCGGACTTCCGTTCCAACATCCTAAGCTCAACACAAATTAAACATTATTTCTTAAACTATGTTTAAATTTGCGTTTAGGCAATATTAAATGTGCGTGCTACTGTGAGTACTTAACTTATACAGGATGGATCTATTTACTAGGTAAAAAACACATCCTGAAGGTAGTAAACACATGAATTATACATTAAATTACCAATTACTACCGGTCATAAAAACATGGCAATCTTTTAAAACGTTTTGACAAAAATAATCATCGTTAACAAGGAACTTTATTACGGTGTATTTTTTACGTAAATAGCTATGTAAAATTGCATTATATCGCTGGTCCGGAAAAAAAAGACAGTTAAAAATTTAATTATTTCCTTTTTTTTTCTAATGTAAATCTTATTGTTTCTTTGTGCAGTGTTTAAGAACCTGTAACCTTCAAACAAGAATTTCAGAGAAGTGATATTACTTACTTGAAAAATACTATCGTGTCGGAAGTGTCTAGTTACCCACTACGTCATTCACTACGTCATCAATAGGTATCTACGTCATCACTAGACATCTACGTCACACGTTTCGTGAATTGGCCCAAGTGCTAGAGTCTTTAGAGGGTGGATTTGATAATAAGAGTTGTTATGAAATTAACAATGGGAAGCGTATATTTTTAGAAAATTTGTATGAAAACGCCCCTTATAGTGAACTCTTGTTCGAAGCCCGTAACTGAAGGTACGTAGAAAATATTCAATTAACATTAATTGTTTTTCTGCTAAAAACTGATTTCTTTTACTCGCTCATCATTTTTTTAATATTTTGAGTTTATTTATTTATAGGAAAACCAACAGTCAAATAATCATTATAAATAAACATTAAAAGAAAACAGAGTAGACCATTTAGAGGTTTTCACAGGTAGTTCTGTCGTTTTTCTTCCTGACCAGCGATATTGAACTATTTATGGTTCTTATGGGGGACAGGGCTTCTGTCATTAGAACACTGGACCCGTATTACGAACGAACAGTTAGGAATTTCTGAACATTTCGCTTTTTATTTATTTAATTTATTTAAAGTAGTGGCTAAGATGTTAACTGGACTAACATTACAGAGGTTCCGGATTTAATTCCTGGTGAGATCCAAACACCAAAGTCAAAAGCTATTTTCCTCAAAGCTGGGTATGTTCCTCTCTATTATTGGGCCTCCTGATCTGTTAAAGTCGTACAAAATTTAAATAAATAAAAGAAACTTATTTTAATGTGATCAATTATTTAACTTAATCATTTAATATTCTATAGTGGGTATGTAAAATTATAGCATTTCATAAGTTCATATTACGTCTTTCGGTATTTAAAGTATGCATCTTGGCATCTTTGAACTGTCATAAAAAAGTTATTCTCATAAAACAGCATGCGAGCAAATTTATTGAAATGGACATTACATTTTTATTAGTTAGTTGTTTTTTCCAGCTAAGATAATGATACCTTGTTTGGTTAAACCGACCATTACCGTAAGAACGATTCGCGTCCCTTTAGCGAAGTTATTGCATTCCATTTATGTAAGGAGTCGCAAACAATTCGCTTCGATTCTGAGGCCAGTGTTATAAATTTAGCAGTTTTTGAAAATAAATTCCGGTTTTATCAACTGTCACAAAGCTTCGAGGAAAATTATCACTAACCTTATCTCTAAAAATAAATATAAATTTTTCACCACGTTCTCAACTTTTTTCTCAAGCGTAAGGCTGATCATCTGGCCTTCATGTAACAAATGATCATAGGGCACTGCGTAGTGCTATGCACCATTGGGTGCGGATAAAGGAGAGTAGTAGTCTTAACTTTTTTACTGTTTCACTTGCAAATAGATTTTAAAAATGGAAAAATCGGTCATTTCATTTGATGTTTTAGTTAACACATCCAGAATACAGTGCAGAAACCTGGTTTTAATTCCTGTATATATAGTATATAAATATACAATATGTAGGTATACTATTAAAAAGAATTTATTTATTTATTCATTATAAACGCCTATACAGGCTTTTTATAAAAAGAGAATACAAAAATATTTGCAAATACATAAAAATGAAAAATATTTATAATACATAAAATGCCTTAAATACACAACAATACAATGCTAGAGTTTATTACAAAATGACTTGACTGATCCAATGCTGGAGTTGAAGAGATCAACACCCTCGCACACCAAGTTGCCATTCCTTTGAATCCTATTTATGGCGTAATTATAAGCGTAATTTCTATTTTCGGTGTTTGGATCAAACAAACGGCAACTTCTTGTGGTGCGACCCGGTATGCGAAATCTGACCTCATTCAACAACATTGGACATTCAAGTTTATTATTTATTAATTTATATAGAAGAACAACATCATTTTGTAATCTACGGTTGCTTAGAGATGTTTATTTTTTAGTTTAAAAAATGTTGTGCACCCCTGGATTAAGGGCAACGCCACGATGGAATCTGACGCAACAGGGGCACAGGCCCTCACAAGGCCGGGGCTCCGTTCAATGCCTCCTCCCGTGGGGGTTGATGCCCCGACCCAAAGGAATTTAGTCCCCAAATTACCGGACCTCTATAAAATTAAGACGGGAACTTTTTGACCTCTCCTTACGAAGCTGCAGTTATAGGTGAAAAATAAAAACATTTTTATTTATATAAAAAAAAACATTAGGTTTTTTTAGTCAAAACCCCTTCACGTCAAGGTCACCTTTATTGTGTATATCAAGCCAAATGCCAAAAAGATTTATCCAGATATTTTATCAACCAAATACTTAATTCAGTTTACAATTGTTGATTTTAAGGGATGAAATTCTTAAATAAATATTATTTCATCGAATTATAGATAGGTACCAATCAACGAACGGGTCCAGAGATCGTCGGTTCGAATCCCCTTTTCGACACGACTCGATTCCTATTTTCAAGCACAAGCCGCTTAGGCTTTATTGAAAAAAGTATTTACAACTGGAAATATGTGCAAATATCATAAGATTGCATAGATTTCTTTTTATATAAAATAAATAAATAATAATAAAACAAGACATAGTGCACATGGAAATTGTTTAAACCAATGACCAATCAATCATTGGTTTTTGTGCTAACATCAAAGTGAAAGAGGTTTTATTATACGATTAATTCACTGAGCGGAAATAGATTTTCCGGTGAAAATGTTGAATGAAACTTGATAATCCAGTAAATGATTTTATTGATTGGAGGACTTATAAAATACAAAGCAAGAATGATAGAAATGTGAAAATGGGAAAAAAATATAACAGAGCAGAATGCAAGCTATTATACGCATTATCGATAAAACTAAGAAAGGGCTTTTACGATGGTTCGGTTTCATGGAATGAATTTATTATGAAAGAACGGCTAAAATAAATTATAATGCGAATATCAGTTTATCGATAAATAATATGAAATTATACAATAAATTGAAATTTAACACAAAATCGTACCTTTAGAATGAAAACGACCTAAAAAAAATTGGATTAATATATCACCATAAACGTCTGAAAACGAACAATATACATAATTTAGTTTTTTTAAATATATTTTTTATTAAAAAATAAGAAGAAATCGATGAACGATTACGATGGTGTTTACTTGCTTCTACTGAGAATTTACGAAAAATTGGTATTTCGAATTAGGTCGTTTTCGTTCTAAAGGTGAGAAATATAGATTCCTTTTTTACGAAAAACATTATTAACATCGGGTTAGTTTCATGTGCAATTTCCTTACGTTTAGTGAAAAATAAGTGTAAATGATCTATTAAAGTATGGATTTCTTCAAGAAGTCGATGTTAGCTACTGATGTAAATTTATAATATCGGGATAAGTTTTTAAGTACTGATTGCATTATGCAAATCGAAATAGCAAGACTCTTGATATTTTGTTTAATTTTCATGTCATTATAATAATTAGAGCATAAAAATAAATGTTCTTTCTTTGATAACAAAAAAAAAGATTTTTATAATCTTATCGTTCATCGTTCTAAAATTTAATAGACAAAAATTTAACAATAATTTGTTGAGATATTATTTTAATTCTCTTTGTAAAAAAAACACAAAAAAGACAACGGTATCAAGAGGATTATATACTAATCACCTTTTACAAAATTTAAATAAAACGATGATTAAATCAATTACTTATTACAAAGGCAGACTTTTTTCTTTGTATTATGTATAATATACTTAAAGACTATCTTTATGTATACTTTCATACAAACATATTAATGTTATCAGGACGAATTGTCCATCTATCATTTTATCCTTATACTCTGTACCCAGAAGTCGTACGAATGCAAGTCGGAATTCTCCTGTTAATAGAGCAATCCACTTGCTGAATACAGCTTCTGCGCAAAAGTCGATATTTTAAATTGTAGGTACATATGTACCTTTCGTCGACTATCTCCTTTCATATGCTTAAGGAGATGGTCGATGAGTGTGTATGTCCCGTTTTTTTATTCAATAATCCCTATACGAAATACGAAAGTCACCTGTAAAGGCATATAATTTTTAAATAAATTAATTAATCAAATTAAATTATGTTTTAAAGGGTGAGTTTATTTTGAAATATTCATTTATTATATCTCTTTTCGTTCTGATTCGGCAGTAAAACAAAAATATATGTAAATATATAAATAAAATCAATACAGGTTTTAATAAAGTGAAGTGAGTAGTGTTGATTCTCAGTACTATTAGTTCCTTCTCAAATAAATCAATGTCCAAATATCTAAGCTTCGCATTTATCACAGCCTCTTCTGAATTTTCTAACGGTGAATAACTACTCGCACCCTTACGATTTTACCGACACTTGCAAAAATAAATTAATGCTTTTATTATACGCATAAAAGCTAATTTATAAAAAAAGGTTTGAAACTAAAGCTCTTGACTACTAAAAAAGCAGTCAATTTAAAACGATGTTTTTCCTAAAATAGCATCGTGGTGTATGTGTTTGTAGTTGGCAGTGGTTTTAAGAGCATACTCTACCACGTGACTCGCGGCCGTTTCCCATACAAACGTATTCCTCGATTTTCTCCCTGGAATTTAAAAAGTTTATTTGTCAAACTTCTTCAAATACAAAGTACGTAAAAATTGAATATCTAATGCTTTTTATATGATGCAGTATTTCATATAACATTTATTAATAAATAATAACAAAAGTAGGTATATTTTTTTTTCTGCACATATTTCATATTTGCACATATTTCAATTAGTAAATACTATTTTCAATAAAGCCTAAGCGGCTTGTGCTTGAAAATAGGAATCGAGTCGTGTCGAAGTGGGGATTCGAACCGACGATCTCTGGACTCAGAGACCGCGACGCTATCCACTATATATAAATAATTATTTAACATAATAATTATTTTAATTATTTATATTTAAAAAGTTCCTCTTAATAAGGTTAATTGTATTTCAAGACAGAAGAAGATAAAAAAAAAAACGGTTTCTATTATTGCATGATCTATTATAAATGAAAACCTTCAAGTGGGATAAGGTTGCGTAACGATTTGAGAATTTATAGCGCGATTCCTTGATCTTAATACAGTGAATTTATTCCATGTTATAATTACTATGGTGATGATTGGTACCTAAGATTAATCGCAATTAAATTGCGTGCGAAATGTAACGGAGGTGGCATCTATAACTTTGATTTGATTTGCATCCATATTGCTTTGAGTCTATATATTTCGATTTTAATGTTCAGATAAATGGCATTACGTATTTTGTATTAGCATTACCGGAAAAAGAGAAGGAGGTATCGATCATTATTATTGCCAAATGATGTACATAATGCAATTTTTTAGTATAAAACATATTTTAAATTTCTGAAAATTACCATTCGGGTAAATAAAAAAAAACGATCGATCACTGGAATGAGCGAACAAATCACTAGGCAACTTCTGTTGTGTAATAAGACACTTGACCCCTGACATTGATATACATTGATATACCCCTGACATTGATATAATACATTTAGATCTGCCTTGCAGAGTAAATTATTTAGAAAAAGTAGTGACACGAAGATTCTGCACCTCAATACTTTTACACGGGTCGACCTATCAGAGCCCTTCGACTGCCGGCAAGCATCCGCCCCACACACCGCAAAAGGTATGGGCTAAATATAGGGTTACAGTAACAGTATACAATACTAACCCGTTCCTTACGAGGAGCGTTCATGAATTTTACAATGCATCTAAAATGTGATTTTTTTTTTCTTGTGGACGGGCTGTTTGCTATTATTTAAGAAGAAAAATTTCTTTAAATAATAATTATTTTGGCCTATGTAAACAAATATAAATAAACACTTACATGTGGAAAGTAACACCATCTTTTTTTAAAATTTTATCCGTACGGTTTTTACACGGTTTTAACTAAATAGGAAGGCATTTCGGAATGTTTTCTGAACGTCTCTGCTGGCGGTTAAAGAAATACTGAATACGCGTCTGGCGGAGTCGGAGGTTTCGGCGTAGTTGAAATGTCATTCATTTTTTGGGTTCAGTTCAAATCTAAGTAAATCAATGACCCCTGACAATTTTATTTTCTTACGGCTGCATTTTTGTGATGTTATTCTCTATGTTATTGAGACATCCGACTTAAAGTGGGGTGATTAAAAAAGCAAAAATTGAAGGATTTCATTTGTTTATATAAAACTCGTCATGTTCTTACCTACCAAAAAAAAATAGTTACAAATATCAAAAATATACAGATATTTTTATCTAACCTCCTACAGGTTCACCACATACATGAATACATAATTATGTGGGTACCGTATAGCTATGTTTTTATGTAATAGCAGTTTTATCATTTCAATTATTTTTATTTATTTTTACGTGGTATAAATAATGGATTCATCAATCCGCCTCGCACGTGGCGAAATAGATTTTTACTGAACTTCGATCAAGAGCAAGACGAGTATACAATATTATCTATGTATTGTACACATGTACACATATAATAGCAATTAATTAAATCTGAGTCACCTAAGAAGGTTAGCTAGGAGAATAAAATGAGAATCGCGTGCATAAGCATCTTCAAATTCCAAGTTTGGTATGTGAATTCCATCTTACATAATGCCCACGATACAAATTCTCTCGTGTTGCGTTTTAGATTTTTATGACTGTATCTAGCTCTTGTCAATATGTGGCTCGTAGTCATAGGCTACTTTGGTATTATCGACAACTGATTAAAAGTTCATCTTTTACAAAACTGTAATCATTCGTTTACACAAACCTTTTTAGGAACAGCAATGGTCTGCTGGTTTAATGAACCCGTAATAAAATTAGTATTTATTTGACACAAAATATACAATTCATAGAAAGTTGATGTTATAGTTTAGGTACATATCCGGACTTGCTAGATACGGGATGTATGTACGAGTATGTACAATCTTTATAATTAAAAAAAGAGCATAATTTGGTCAACTATAACTCAACTGAGCTAAATTAACGGCTATCCCATATGTACGCATTTTTTATATTTCAATCGACGATATTTGTTTGGAAAAACTTTTGGTTGACTGTAAAGTCGGTATACGGACGATAATTTTACGTGATAACGTCATAAGAAAACATTGATGAAAAATAGCATACTTTTATGAATTGAATTGCATTATTATTACTGAGTTATCATTATTTTTTAAAATACGAGTACAAAGCAGGAGTTAATTGATTTTTTTTTTTTTTTTTTCCATAAATTATCATTTTTTTGCTTCCGTTAATTTCACTTTCACTTTGTAGCTTGTGTGTGCTGCTGCTGTCTCTCTACTCCGGACGCATCGGCCGATGGAGTAGAAGAGAGATAGATGCGTCACAAACCGAACGCTTAGGCCGATCGTGCCTCTCTATCGCTTGTTCCGCGCTCTCGCTTGCACACTCGGCTCAGGCGGAACGTGACAATAAGTAATGCCTTTTCGTGTGTGCAGCCGGCGTTCGTCGATTTATTAGACGTTATCACGTCAAAAATCAATATCTAATAGATACATTTTTAAATCTGTTTGCTCTACATAGGGAACGGAAATGGATTGATAATGTTCGAATTTCACACGAAATTCATTTCCAAAAATATATTTAAAACCGTCAATTTATTAAAGTTTAAGATACTACGATTTACCCTTATCCGCATCCAATTGGTACACCAAGTGCAGTGAAATCGCTTTTCCTCCAATACAGGGTATTACAACCCTCTCTCTCGTATGTGCAGAGATTACAACGTAATACACAGGGACAGCACTGAAGGTATGGACATCTTCGGAAGCTCCGTAGACGGGTTCAAGAAAAGGTTGTTCTTGAGATATGTGTAATCACTCTTGCTTTTATATTTACTTAATCATTGTGTTTATGACACTCAATTAAGCACGATGTGATCAATTTTAAAGGGCAATTGGTCTACCTAGGCATATTTTTAAATATTTTTTGTATTATATTTAGTATCCTTTTGTTTGTTATTGTTCCTAAAAAAATAATAATAAAATCTTAATAATTTGTTACATGAAGGCTGGATGATCTTTAAAACGCCATTTTTAATACACGGCAGTGCTTAATTTTGTACATTTTGAGAAACAGAGGGTTTCGTGCTTCGTGGTCAGTCAGCGCCAGCGTAGGAAACTGACGTATCACGAGGCAACTTGGATAATCGGTTTACGGAATGTAAACATGTTCTGGCTGCTGTGGGATTCTAAGGTGAAAACTTTCAGCGATCGGCGTGCTGCGTATCCATACTTCTTGAGCATGGTATATAAATAAAAAAATTAATCAGAAAGTAAAGATATGAAAGATTGTCATTGGTGGTGTATTAGCACCTCTATTTTCTTTGGTTATCACTCGGCTATCCAGGTATTTCAGTTTTCTGTTTGTGTACCGTCTATTTTTATTTATATTAAGAGTTTTTTGACGTGATAACGTCTAATAAATCGATGAACGCCGGCTGCACACACGAAAAAGCATGACTCATTGTCACGATCCGCCTGAGCCGAGTGTGCAAGCGAGAGCGCGGAACAAGCGATAGAGAGGCACGATCGGCCTAAGCGTTCAGTTTGTGACGCATCTATCTCTCTTCCACTCCATCGGCCGATGCGTCCGAGTAGAAGGGAGACAGCAGAAGCACACAAGAAAGAAAAAAAAAAAAAAAAGAAAAATTATGGAAAAAATTGTAATTTTCAATTAACTCCTGCTTTGTATTATACAAAATAATGATAATTCAGTAATAATAATTCAATTGAATTCATAAAAGTATGCTATTTTTCATCAATGTTTTCTTATGACGTTATCACGTAAAATTTTCGTCCGTAAACCGACTTTTATTTCATTTATATTTAGGTTATCTATTTTTTCTTTAAAAAGCCTATTCTTCAGATTCGTAGAATGTACCTCTCAAAACATCATACAAATATTTGAAAATCAAGACTGTTAATTAGGTCAAATTGACATTTGACACCGGTATTGCCGAGCGGAAGCGATATTAAAAAATACATAATTACCAATTTATTTACCGATCAATCGGAAGAGTGCTTGCCAAAAATTTATCAAGTTTAGGGAATTTTATCACCAGAATTCATAATTGTGCCGCAACACGGCAAGATCCTGCAGGCGTGGTGAAGAGGAAACCCGGTTAATTGAAAACCAATTTTATGATTAGTGCTCGTGCTCAAATACTTGTAGTTTGGAAGTATGGATGCACTATAGATGCGATCTATACATGGTGTAACAAAACTCCGAGTACAACCCGACAATTGGTGAATCTACATCATATTTAGAGTCGAATGTGTAATATGACTTTTGTTATCTAAACTTGAAACTTGAAATTTTTTTTTTTCTTCTCGTAAAAGCTTCCACAAATATGGCAGATTAAGTCAAATTGCACAAATCTTTATTAAAATGCGGTTTTTTTATTTTGTTTTCTACATGGATACTATTAATTTGATTAAATAAATGATATTTGATAACAATTTGAAAAATTTTATCGAAAAAAATTTCTACTTCGTACTCAATTTTCTCGAGAACTATGGGTCAAATAAAAATAAAATCTACAAAATCGACTGCAAATATGATGTAGATTCACTGGTTTCCCGCTTGTACATCGAGTTTAGTTACACCATGTATTCTGGGATCATCAACGTCACCTAGAAAGTTGATACGAGTATTTATTTACGGATTTTCATCGATACAAGGCCGATATAAATATAATTTTTAAAAATGGTCTTTTCGACCGCGTTACAACTTATATCTACATGTAGATGAGAGTATATTGGTGATCCCAGTGCAGTTGTTATGTTAGGCCACGATAGGCTAATTAACAGCTCAATCTCCTAGGGGAAGATAGTTGGGTGTCGCGAGAATAGCGACAAGATCGATTGGCTAGACAATTTCATTACGGTTTCATTTAAATTATGGGAAAATCCGTACGTACTCGTTAATAGTGTTTATTGAACCTCGTCTCCAGTATAAGCTACTTTGGATCCGCCTTATGCATGATATCTAATATGCAATAATATAATATCTGCTTACTTTGTCCGCATCGCGAATTTGGCTGCCATACATAAGGTCGCGGCTTTGATTCCCGATGGGGATAAATATGGAATATTCATTACAATGTGATTTTCACATAAAATATTTCATTTGTGATATTTCGTACCTTGGACGGGCGCTGAAGCGAAAGACACTAATCATCTTTCCTTCAGTGCAGCACCCTAGTAGTTTCCAAATATCAGAGAAAAACTAAAAAAATATGCACGTTTAATTTTTTTGAAAATTAAATTGGTTTTTGTAAGAAACGTTGACATCACCCATCGCATATTTTTGTTTAAAAAACCCTGACTTTAAACTATCGCATCTTGATTATTAATTAAACGATTTGTTCAGATGATCGATTGTTTATCAAATTATTATTTTGGGTATGTTTTCAATACTTATAATAATGGTTTTTTGATCTTCGTAATCGCACGTCCGTCGGTAGATAACATTTAATTTATAATTAAATAAAACAAAATGAATACAATCAAATTTCAAAATAAACATTATCATTTGATCAGTTCATGAACGAACAATGCTCTTTATGAAATTTCTGATATTTCGGGACTGACTAAGCGAAAATTTTAGGACTACAAAAAAATTGATATTTTGGCAGTGATATTTTTTTTATCAAGTCAAAGTGGAGACTCAGTACTTATGTTTTTCCTTATCCTTTGAAGTATAATATTCTAAACAAGTTTAGTTCTGTATAAACTTTGCTATCAGTAGCGATGTAAATCTCTCGCAAAACTCAATTTAGTTGGAAGCAAGTTCATGGCTTTAACTTCTTTTTAAAAATAGATGCCAATAAGTCTACATATATTGTTATCATTATTTTGACACACAGTAAATATATACAATAGTTTATAGCGCTAGTAGTATATTGAATGCAGTTAAAATGCGATCTTTCAGACGAATGTGTGGTAAGACTATGTATGATAGGTGTTCAAATGTCGAAATTAGAGCAGAGTACAAGGCTGAGATAAGCATTATCGATAAAATTAAGAAAGGTCTTTTACGATGGTTCGGTCATGTAGAGCGAATGGATGATGAAAGAACAGCTCAAAAAAATATATGATGCGACTGTGCCCGGATGTAGAAATCAAAGAAGGCCGAGAAAGACATGGCATGATCAAGTAAAACAAGTGCTTGAAAGTGGGCATGTAAGAAGTCGGAATAATCCACGTGCGTGCATGAGAAGATGTATGAATGTGGAGGAAGCAAGAGAAGTGTGTCAGGACAGAGTGGTGTGGCGTTCTATCCTCTCTGCCAACCCCTTCGGGGGAATGGCGTGATGGTTAGTTAGTTAGTTAGTAATAGCGCTGATTTTATCGGTTAGTTTTAGGATTTTTTTCTTCATTTTTTATTTTTTTTTCATTTATTTTATTTCAGATATTGAGAATATTACGGGTATACCCCAATCACAATACATTCTTGTATAATTAATTAATATAATTAATTGAGACAAATTGTAGAAAGAAACATGTAAATAATTACAACTTAGAAAGTGCTTTCCTAAAGGAAGACCCGCTGTCGTGAAATATGTCGACATCCGAGGTGATCAGGTGATGCGATTAAGCGGCAAGATTGCTCTACTCCACCGGGCTAGAAAAACTACCCTTTAAACGCCTAGACTAATACAATCCCATCTAATTGACTATTGAGATATCAATTATTAAAAAAAAAGTTTTTTCACAGATAAAAGTGTAGATAGTAGTCATGTTTTCTCTTACAAATATATTACAAGAGTAAAAACATAAGCTCAGCATCCTGTAATCTTATGTTCAAAGATCAAACGAATCCAAGATACTTATCCGCTTCTATTCGCTTTGAGAAAATTCTCCTGGCCGAAGGACTTAGGCCCGCAAAATATAGAGATTTCGTATTTTCATTGAGATATTTTCAAACAAAGGGCTTTTGTTATGCAACAATGAAAATTATTGCGGACAAAGTAGGGATGAGACATGAGACAACAATAGAAATGAAAAAGTATTTTTATCCAATAACGAGGAATTTATTTTTCTGTTTCTGAAGCACACATTTTAGAATCAGGTTAAAACGTTCAATTACTAAATTGCTTTCACTATTGTATTCATTTGTTTTAGTTCAATATTGCTTTTTCCATGAGCAATATAATTAAAAATGAAAAATGAGCATGAAAAATAATAATTAGAAACAACATTTTGAGTTTGTCTAAATACTTGTAGACAAAAACTGGATTTCACCCATTACGGGTTAACAATTACAATTTGACATCTCAACAGAGACGAGAAGTTTGGAAGGGAAAATGGATAAAAATGCAATTTTCTCAATGGATGACAGAGAGTGTTCACATGTGAAGCGTCGCGCCATTTTACTGTATATTGGAGTCAATATTATCAATATTATAACTCACTAAAAACATTTTTAAATGGATACTTATTTTGTATTTCTTTTGTTACAGGTGAGTTTGGCGAAAACCGTTTTCAATTTTAAACAAAAACAGTAGATAAGTAGTAGGTAAGTATCACATTTAAAAAAACTATAATTGATAAAATAATACTTTTCTGGGTAACTAACTATAAACAGGAAGAAAATTGGCTATCGTGAATTTATGCCCAATAAAAAAATTGGAAAATTAACGTTTTTATGTTTTTTTTACTATTCACAACATTTTTTCGCTGTGGAGTTGCGAGTGTCCTGACGAAGAGACACACTCTTAAAATAGAGCAATACAGAAAATTGCTATAAAATTAACTTTATAGGGTCTTATGAAAAACGATGATCCTAATACACATATTTTATATAAATCGGTTAACAAACTTGAACCACATTTATAATAAATGTTTTATCCTGAAGGTAATAATGATTAGATTGTATTTTTGTGTCAATTTTGCACGCAAATAATGTAAGAAATGAAATATCGTGAAAACCTCCTCCATTGCCACCCCACGGCGACCGTTTGGCGAAACTGATGGCGGAAATGGGCGGGAAAACACACATCCCATAGATAAACATGGCTAAACTAAACTTCTCACAAGACAGATCGATAAACATCCTCTCTACCTACCCATCACCCAACCACCGCCACCGACTTGCTATTTGACTTGTGGATTTCCCAAAACACAGTTGTCCTTTACGCTTGAAGTTTAATCAAATCAAATTTATAATTGAAATCATCTTATGTAGAGAAAAACATATTTTATAGACATGAAGAAAAAAATCTTTTTGAAAAACACTTTGCATTTAACTTGTATTAACACTACGCGAGTTGAGTAATAATTATTTATTTTTTACACTAAAAAAAAAACTTTTGATTTTGGACCTGCTTTAAAATAGTCAGTTGGAAATAACTGTGCTAGAAAGCAGGAAAAAAGTAATGAAGAAGACTTGAAAAAAAACAGTGAAATTTACCATTATATTTTGTTATGTATTTTATCAGGGTAAGAACTTGTCCCATCTAAAACGTGAATTATTTAAAACTTTAAAATACTGTTCCTTCAACAAAACCTTAGTAGGTGACAAATTTAATTTAAAAATCATTATTTTCTTGTACTGGAATTTATTTTATTTTATAGTAAGTCCACCTGATTACTGATTATGCATAAATCAGATCAGAAACGTAGTAAAAATAAAATCCAACCGGGTCGTGGTCTAGTGGTAGGTTCTATGACTTAATCTCTAGGTTCGAATCCCACTTAACCACAGTTTGATTCCTACGTTCTGGCACTGTTATTTACAACTCTAAAAATAGCTCCGAAATCGAAACATTGTATCATAGAAACGCAAATACTTATCAAATAACAATTTTAAGCTGTCCGCCAATTACGGCGATTTTTGTCACCCTAGCAATTAGTCGCCGAGAAACTGTTACCATGGGTTCGCCAACTAAACTGGAAACTTTTTGTCGTGTCACCGTAGTTGACGCACTCTCATATGCTTACATTGCGGGTGACAGGGCGACAATTAGTCAGCGTGACACAAGTTTCCGTAATTGGCGAGCACCGTTCACTCACTATGTAATTACAAAAACAAAAATATTAGTAGGTAGATAGCATTTTCATTTGAGTAATTTTCATCAAATCACCTAAGTGTTTTATAAATCACTCAATGCGCATCGAATCGTTAAATTAAAGTGGCGCAGCATGTAAATTAGAAGTAACTTAATCAGCTAAAATAAAACCTTAGAGAAGAAATAGTAAAAAATAGTCGTGACGGTACATAAATGAGAATAGTGGATCAATTACTCTGATAAAGTTGCCAGATTTAGTGTAATATATTTCCATGGCAGTAATCTCTGGAAATCCGGGCTTTAATGAGCTCGCTCCTTAGGAGAGACGACTAGTTTGGGTAGCATGGCGACCGAAACGAAACGAAATTATTTTAAAGTGAGATAGGACAATAATCAATTATTTGTTATCGCTAGAACTTATGCTCGGGTCTTTTGATGTCCGGTCAGGTGTTTTATATTACATAAGCATGATAATAATCAACAGGTTTGATAAAAAATATGTTTTCATTTATATCTATATTTCAAATATTTTTTTAAAAACATTCTTTGAACGCATTTCACACGAAATTTTATTGGGGCATACTTTACAAAGCGTGGTAATTTTTATGGGGACTAGTCTATCGGTAAATCTGTAATATAATAGGTTAAAAAATGTATACAGTAGGTTAAGATAGGTTGGGTTTAATTAAATAATTTGAAATCAAATAGCTATTTAAAAGCGAGATTTATACTGTAGGTTAAGATTTTTAAATCCAACCATTCACAGCTTTGCCCATTTCTGTACTGTACTCTATAATCCAGAGAGTAAAAACTTTTGTGAAATTTTGACAGCTCGACCTCGCTTTGTGAAGTATCCCCTTTTATTGAAACGGATAAAAAAAAAATCTGATACTTCTATCCGAACATTTTTATACAAGAGATTTTTGTAAAGATGAATATTTTAACTAGCTATATCATAAGATTTCATAAATTAAAATATTATTTTTTTCACTCTAATGCAACGTACTACTTTTACTATTACTCTCCCTTATCTGCACCCAATGGTGCAAGGTGCACTGCGTTGGTAGTCTAAGTGCCGTGAGTCTTGATCATTCGTTGCATGAATGTAAGATGATCAGTCTTACGCGTCAACGCCAGTCTAAGGTATCACATACGAAATATGAATGTACAAATAAAGTACATAGCGCACTCGGTGTATCAAGCGAAAAGGAAATAAACTACAATGAAAGCCCCACCCTTTCCCTAGACTGCTTTAAAGACTATTGAGTCTTTTTTCAGTCCAGCCAACTCTACCGATTTTTTCAACAAGCTAAACCGCGATTTTAAGATTGTTAGTGTGATAAAAATACGGATGAATTTACGTTATGTACGCGAACAAATGCTTTCATTGCCCCTACCACTGTCTCGGCTTATGTATTATAATTGTCATTGTTTCCATCACCCAAACAAACCATAGTCGACCCAAATTAACAGTGGTAGTAGGGTATGTTAGTTTCTACCCCTATCATTATTTATTAGTAATTACTACCACCCGTGTGGAGACCGGTATCCCGCCTCGCCAGGCCCCCCATCCCAGACATTCACCCGTGCATCCGCGGTCAGGGTCTCAATGGAGGGGGATTAGGGAAAAGAGGGGAGGGGACAGAACGCATGTTTGCATCTCACACTATCATCCTATCATCCTATCTGGCAAACACTATTTCATACGTCCCCTGCCGTACCTTATCACAATACCTATCCAAATAAACTACAACAGAGATAATCCACCCAATCACACGTACAATCCATTCAGCCTAAAAAGAGAGTAGGTTCTTTCGTTTCACCCGCCATGCTAAGCGCCCTGGATTTTCCGCGTCACTGAGTCTGCTTTATGGGAAATATTTTATTATTTCGGTACATCCTAAGGTGCCGTTTCCTCCTACGGATCCTGGATAATGACGTAAGTTTTGGTCCTTATTTTTCAAACGATCCGACTCGTTACTTACATACGAAGTCCAAAGAATAGATATCGACGCGACGGTGGAAATGAAAAAGTAACTCTAAGCGACATAATATAGTCGACAATCCGATATATACATACATATTTCGCTCCTCATGGAGTATATTCAAGTTAAATATAACTAACTATCTAACTAACCATTACGCTATTTCCCCGAAGCGGTAGGCAGAGAGGATAGAACGCCACACCACTCTGTACTAACATACTTCTCTTGCTTCCTCCACATTCATACATCTGCTCATGCACGCACGTCGATTATTCGGACTTCTTACATGCCCACTTTCAAGCACTTGTTTTACTTGATCATGCCATGTCTCTCTCGGCCTTCCTCGACTTCTACATCCAGGCACCGTCGCATCAAATCTTTTTTTAGCCGTTCTTTCATCATCCATTCGCTCTACATGACCGAACCATCGTAAAAGACCTTTCGTAAATTTGTCGATAATGCTTATCTCAGCCTTGCATTCTGCTCTAATTTCAACATTAGTCCACCTATCATACATAATTTTACCACAAATTCGCCTGAGAGATCGCATTTCAACTGCATTTAATCTACTTTCATCCTTATTGTTCCAACTCCATACTTCGCTTCCATACATAGGGTTTGGTACCAGAACTCCTTTATGCACTGCCAATTTAGCCTCAAATATATTATTATGAAAAACGATGATGACGTCACCAATGTCATTTTGTCAACCACCCATTTAAATATAATGCATTAAATAATATTATATATAATTAATCAATTATCTTAATCTTAAGAAAAATTAATCCCAAAAATGAAAGTTAAATTGTGTTGATAACTAGGAATCCTACCCTTACGCAATTAGCACGTGATCCCGCGTGTCTACTGGTCTCGACTCTGTGAATAGAGTATAGAAGTTTATGGGGATTCTTTTAAAAATAATAGTAGTAATGCTGTTATATTTATTTATGTTTTCTACATCGTATGTTTTATAAATTTATACTTCGTCTTCGGAAACATCTGACAGCAGTGCTGCGTCGGCAGTTTACGTCAGGACTACGGTACGTGTAACCAACTTGAAGATACACACGGTAGTTGGCGGCCAATCGCTTGCCTTAGAAGCAGTTTGAGAAATCCATATTACGCTATCATGAATAACATGAAAAAACATGCTTAAGCTTAGTAGGTGCCTGTCGTAAATAAACATAGCTATCATTGTTTTTAGGATATGTATTTAAATACAGATACAGAATAAGGATATCTATTTATTTCACGTTCGATAGTATTTATTTGCATGTACAATATTTAGTATCAAAAGTGTTTCCTTGATAAGGGAAAGTAGTAGTATAATACCGTGTATTTTCTATAATACCGTTATAATAATCTCAACTTTTTTTATTTTGTGGTAAAGCCTATTACAATCGATTAAAATGGCCATGAATCAAGTGTTTGTATTAATACTTTAATTAAACACACTTTATTATCGTTCCAACGTAATCTTTTAACTGAACAATAATGTTTTAATATTCTACTTTGCAAGGTGAGATTAACATCATTGCAAAATTTGGCAATGCTTCGAAATTAAATTATTTGCCGTTATTTTAGTATCAAGGTTACGAGATTACATTTTCTATTTTAAAAATATAAACATCTTACCAACAAATAGAAATATTTTTCTATGATACAAGTGATATTTAAGCTTATTTAAGAATTTCTGAGAATCGATCCAGATATAATATAATACCTATATGTATTATTATCAAATTTAGAAGAACTACGCGACGCGGACCTGACTCGGGGAGACACACGGGAACTGGCGGCAGATCGCTTAGTTTCGTGGCAGTTTATGGAATCCATATGCTCCACATAAGCCGATATTGTATGATGATGACGATAGAGGAAGAACAGAGATAAAATTGAAAAAAGCATTGATTTTAGAAATTATTGAATTTGAAGTAACATCGTTCCAATTTTCGTACCATGAGTCTTAATTGGCCGAAAATGAACTGAGAATACTACGGTATAGGTATTACTGACCGCCACATTCCTGTCAAGAATCATGTTTCTATCTCTTTCCTATGTCGAGATATTCAATTTTTTTTAAATCCGCTTTAAATAAAATAAAATTTGGAGGTTAGAATTCATTTATTATGCATCCTTTTTAAAAAGCCTAGAGAATATTAACTTTCATGCTTGATATGTATGTTTAGATATACGTGATGTAACAAAACTTGTAGTACAACACGAAAACTGGTGAATCTACAGTAATATGTAATATATGAGTTTTGAATCTGCGCTTGATAAAAACTTTTTTTTTTCTTCTCATAACAGCTTTCATAAGTACCTACCGCAGATTAACAAAAATTGGCTGAAATCTTATTAAAATCCCAATTTATATTTTGGTTCCTTTATGAATAGTATTAATTTGACTAAATAAATTATATTTGATAACAATTTGCCTAAATTTATCGGGAAAAAATTAACTTCTTAATAAATTTTCTCGAAAACTATGGGTCAAATAAAAAAAAAATAACTACAAAATCTACTCCAAATTTGACGAAGATTCACTGGTTTCCCGCTTTTACATCGAGTTTTATTTCACGGTGTATAATTATGTAAATAGAACCTACATCTACATACTATAATAAAATACATAGATATATCAATTGCCTAGAAAAGATTTCAAATCAATGCTATATATAAATCATGTAAAATATATATTTTTTTTATTGTAATACATCCTGGATAAATATTGCACGATAGGTGTGTCTCCCAATATTCTTTATGATAACGAATCATAACTTTTATAGATTTCAAATGAATTAAGATAACACATATTTTCAACCTTGGAAAGAGAATCAAAGAACGATAAGATTTGTATCGTATATCTATGTATGTAATTTAGTACAATTCATTGCATCTTTACCTATACATTATTAGTAACAGACTATTCGAGAAGTAGAGAAAATTATATCGACAAGAGAGAGATAAAACCTGTCTGTATACACAATTACATTCCAAATTTGCATCGGTATTAGTAGGTCAGTATTCCAATAATATCACCTATTTTGTTAACAACAAATTAATTATTAAATCGGTGTTTATATTTTATATAAGTGGGTTATTACGTACGTTTACTTATCTTTTTTTCGTCACAGATTTTTTACATTATAATAACTGGTGCAGCTGAAGCGCGATTTCCGTCGATTATGATTTAACACAAGAAAGCTATATATACGTGCTAGAATTTAAGAGATACATAAGGCGGAGAAAGAGGTCGAACGAAAGACTCAGCTCAGCCGTCAATTCAGTAGAAAATTTGCCCTTACCTTGGTCTTATGAATAACTGGAAAAGGGGGGAACCTTCTGTCCTGCACTTCACCAAAATAACGTCAAAAAAACACAAAACAGATCACAACGATTTCACCAAAGACACAATTACACAATGGATGCAGTGTTTAAATAGTTTAAGGTTGATTTTATGTTAATTGAATAAGAAAAAATGCGTGATCGAAATATGCTTGCGGATTTGTAGCGGATGCGGTATTGTTACAAGTTTTGGACTACCCGCGAAGTGCCATAGATGATTGGTTTTGTGGATAGAGGACGGTATAGAAAGAAATATAGGAGTAGTAACCAAAGATTTACTGGAGCAACTTGTTCCAAGAATGACTAGCACAAATCATCACCAGCAACGTCCCGAGAAACCAAACCCATCGGCCAAACCAATAACCATAATTTAATAATAAAATCCAATTAAAGGCATTTTTTTTGGAACAAAATAAAAATTTAACAAGAATATTATTATTTAATACTTCAATTCAATTTCCATACACTCCATCATTACTTTCCCTTATCCGCACCTAATGGTTTATTAATATCTTTATTGGTACTGTAAGTGCATGCAATCTTAATATTTTTTATATAGGGTAAGATGATCAGTCTAACGCTTCAGCAGCAGTCCAAGGCATCATTTAAATAAATATTTCATATTGACCCCGTGGAAAATTGATCCCGCGACATCGTGCATGGTACCCTGATGCTGTATATACTACAAGGGCATACCTAATCACAGATTATATATACTAGTATCTAATAATACGTAGTAAAATAGTATACCAGATATATACACATTTTTTTTTATAAAACACGTCTAACTAAACATTAAAGCAGTGTTTTTTCTTAATTTATTGTGTATTTTTAAGGACCCGTTTTTATACGTGAATAAAAAATTTACCTATTGAATAAAAGAGCATTCATAAATTTCCTTTCTCAATGTCATTAAAGCACAGTTAAAAGAATTTATATTGCTGTTTTTAAAAAGAGATTTTAATTTAGGAATATTTTAAAAATATTGGCGAAATCGGCGTTTTTGAGTTTTTTAAAAAAATTAAACGAAACACGTTCTGAATGTCATCAACACACAACCCATACTATTGAGAGTTTAATGATCTTTGAAACCTATCGTGACTAGTACTGAAAAACACAACTTTAAAAGTTTTAACAAAAGTAGTTCATGTTTCTTTACAAAACACCCACGAGGGTAAATACACTTAGCTTATTTGTAAAGACCCCGGTACATTAGTCATCAATTTATGATAATAATAGCAAAGAAGTCAAATTAAAGTAACAAATTACAATAAAGCACAACACCCAGGCTTCACAAAAATTCGTTTTATTTATTATTACCGGGAATCACACTCAAAACAAACGTAGGTGTAAGGCCAGTGTTTTAGCCCTAACGCCACAGGGGCCAATACATATTTTTACCGAGGGAAAGACTCATATTTTAATTAATCCTTAGAGATTATAACGCATTATTTAATATTTTAGAATGCATGTAACTTGCACATTACGATGTAAACACCAGTTGTAGTAATATTACCTAAGAATTTAGTATATTCTATATAACATCAGCCCAGGATAGCATATTACAAAGCATTTAACAAAAAGAAAACACCATACCATGAACTGCGCATAAATTATGATTAAATAAAACAATGTTATGTGTTACTATTGGTTTATTCTAAAAAAATAGAATTTACCTACACTACCTGGTTTCGGGAGTAACGTTCTCCCATCGACTGGTGAAAAGACACTGTTTATACATGTTACGTGTTTAGACAACACATAACATTGTTTTATTTAATCATAATTCATTATGAAGTGTTACAAAGTGAATGCCGAATCAATGTTTTTGTTTTTTTATATTGACAGTATATTTATCAAACGTGTGATGACGATTTTTCCATAACTGACCTTATCCAGAACGTGAAAACTGCACGGTCATAAACAATATTGAATATACATCTGTATTGCATAACACGACCTCGTTAGATTAAATTAAGGAGCACGTCCTATAGCGCCACCAGGGCTAATGTGCCACCAATAAGTCGTCAATTACGCGACTCGGTAAATAACTACCATCCAGCTATTGCGTGACAAATGGCGCAATCAACTTCATAGATAGTAATCTAAATATTCCAAGGATGAGCACTTGTATATATCTCCAGATAATACATTAGACATTAGACACACACGTTTAACTACCAGTCACCAGTCACCAGACATGAGCTGAGCGCGCTCGGAAGCGATAAGATAGCGCAAGAGCCTTCGCCTTGAAATCGACGGCTAATTATGTACGAGTATATCGGAGAAAGTTGAACGACCGCGCTAATATTCTTGCCTTCGCTAATCGACCCGAGACGAGTCGAAAAGTTAATATGCTAAAAAGCTTCGTACAATTTGGTTAAATTCATGGACGAAGGCGCGTGATATTAATTTTTAAATTATAAGACATACAGCGCGGCGTAGAAGACATATTTTTCATTATCTAATCTAGAAGATAATGAGAATGTTTCTTTTTTAAATAGCCAAAAATATTGATGATTTAATGATTAGGGGTATTGAACCACTACAAATATCTTATTCCATTGAAAGAGTTTTTTAAGCTTTCAGTGCAATCAAGCTATGCACAAAAGAGTTTAAAAATCCCTGAAATAGTGTAATTTAAAAATATCCTTACCTTTTGTCAGTATCTATGAATTAAAATTGACGTGCCAATAATTGTGAAAATTTTGACGTGCCAATGTATTCATGATTCGATTTTACGAATTCGTATTCATGTTTACCTACATAATAGAACACCTCCTCCATAGAGTTTTATATCTGTTTCCTAAAGTTGTCTTCACCGTTTGCCCAGTCTGATTTTGGGAGCCAAGACTGGCGCATCTTATATAGAATCGGAAATACACAAGTCCCGTGAAATAATGTATTTTTTATTGATCAATTAACAAAAAAAAATTGTATGAAGTGGCTTGTGAGTTGTGATTAAACTCGATTTACGTATAGATAAAATTGGTAAGCACCACAATAATTTTTAACTAATTTAGAATTTAGAGTAATAAAACCTTGTATATTCATTGAAAGTAAATGAGTTTGACTGAAAGGTCCTTTTTATTACTAAGTTCAAATGGAAAAAATCTTTTAAATTAACTAGAAAGATTGAGTGAAACAATTCCTTTTAACTTTTTTTTAAAGAATAGTGTCGATGTCGAGTTGGAGTCGTTCAATCATCGTTCTTCAATAATAATTGTATTACAATACCTACATACGTTTTCCTGTATTCGCATACCTTCTCTACACAACATTCGTTTTTAAATTCTTTTTAGAAAAATTCATTTACATATTGAATCTATAATCCCATTTATTTGTAATAAAAATAATTTCAAAGCACAAGCTGTAAACAAAATATTAGGTTCCGATATTTAGTGACATTTTCACTTTCATTTAAACATTTTATTTTTCATTTTCACCCTTTATAACATACTCACAGAATCTCACACACCCTCTCACACACCCCTCATACACTCATACACAAATTACTTACACCACCTTACTGTAAAACTTGTTTACAATTATTTTTAATCTGCATACTTGTGGATATCTATTATTGGTTGTATTATCTTGCTGTTTTGTTTATATATTTATTATTTGTATAACTGTTGATATCCTGAATAAATAAAATAAAATAAAAATAAAATAAACATTTCACTGTTTTTAAATTCTTTTTAGAACAATTTATTTACATATTGAATCTATAAACATTTCACTATTTAAATTTTGTAAAGGGGGGTATAATCCATCGTCCATGCGCTCAGTAGCTGCAAGACAAAAATCTATCTCCCTACAAAGTTATATCCGTTCACACATAATCCATCATTATAATAAATGTACGTAAATTAACTTTATTTTTTTTTAATATCATGTATTAAAATCTGTTTAAACTGTAGGATGCTTGAAAAAATCCCAACCGTCCATGCGCGTCGTAGCTGCAAGACGTGTTGTGATCTAGCCTCGTTTTTGTACAGCGCTCTTGAGGCAATTTTGCGAAAAATAGCGCTTTATAAATCATCGAGAAATAAATAAATAAACCCACTGAAATCTAAAGATTTTGAGTGAAATATAACTTTATATTCCCCGATAGCTTAAGAAACAGGAGGGAAAGAATTTTTAACATTAAAAACTTGTGGAGTCGAAAATAGTGCGTTTATAAAATGAAAGCTTATTTTATGTAAAAATATTATACAGGTTTACCCAAAGCTTAATAAAACATCGAATAAACTTTACGTTACATAAAACGTTAATGTAAATGATTTCGTATAAAAAATATACCTATTTTTTCATCCTTTCATTCTATCATTCTCTATAATATATTGTTTTATACTGTTCTTCTAACGAAAACATTTTTCCATAATATTTTTCCAGAACGAAATATTTTATACTCAATATACCCAATAAATTTGACAGCGAATCTGCTCATTGCAACTCAGCAGGTGGCAAATAACACGTACAATTTTAAATTACCTGTCCATCGCATGACCACACGTTTAGTTCAAAAAAGTTCTGGTTAACCACTGGTGGATAAAAACTAACCCCGTTGCTGAACTATTCGGCATTGTTTTCGGATGTTTTTAAACTTCTTATTTATGTTCCTTTTGAGGTTCCCACGAATCTTTATGACATTTGAAAAAAAAGTTTATTTTTCATTTTAAAACAACTCATCTAGCCGTAATTGTTTTCTTCCGATTTTTATTTTTAAAAAAATATTGAAAAAATAACAATATCAAGGGAATTTTTTTAAATTTTTCGATGTCATATGAATTTTTTTAGCGCGGTTTGAAATAGCGCTTTTTCAAAATCGCTCGCAAAATCCTCCATTTAGCGCGCATGCGGTGTGACGTCACAGCAATATAGGCGCTCACTACGGAATGAATTTCACGCCTTCCACGGTAGACGGATATGACGTCATTAGCCAATAACGGGCGTTAAAAGTCACTCGTAATTTCGTGTTTTTAAAACACATAAATTTATAAATGAAAACAAAATTTTTGATCATTGTGTTTTATATCGTTGGAATTGTAAAAATATACTTTAAATATTTATAGCGTTTTCAAGGATATTCATGTTATCGGGAAGAACCCTATTACGTAATTTATTCAAATATGTCTTTGGCTCAAATGATACATTATCGCTTTTCACGGATCACAGACTTTCAACAACAAACTTTTTATGCAGTATCGAAAGGTGATATGTAAAAAATGTATGTAAAAAGATGACTCATAACAAAAAACACATATAGAATAACATGTTCTAAATATTAACTGTAATTTTAAGATGTGATAATAAAGCAAGCTGATCAGTTGTACGCTTCAGTACCAGTCCAAGGTAACACGTGTAAAATATTCTTAAGTAAAAAAACACATAGAAATTATATTTATTTTTATGTTAAATTGAACCTGCGATCTCATGCCCAATGTGCCATCTACACTCCACGAGGCGGTCATTGACTTGCAATTATGTCACAAATGATCAAAACTACTGCACTTGGTGTACCAATGCAATGCCCTATACACCATTGAGTGCATAAAGGGAAAGTAGTAGTAAAAGCAAACATAAAAAAACAGGGTTCATAAAGGAAAAGTAGTAGTAGTAGTAAAAGCAGACATAAAAAAAAAAATAAAAAAAAAAATAAAAATTAATTTTTAAAAAATATAAAAAAAATCATATTTGTAAATCTACTAGAAATGAAATACCCGTAAACAAATATTTAAAAGAAAAAATATAGAATAAATTGCTGTTTCAACGTGTACCCAAGCACCTTTAAAAAATGTAACGTGTCAATTTTTATCTACAGTTTAATACTTACATAAAAATAGTTAGTCGATTTTGTAACTGGTCATTACCAATAATCGTATGCCTTTTTTTTTTTAAATGTATCTGTTGAATGCATCGCTTAGATCCACAAATAAAAGACCACACGCATAATAACTTTTAGTAATAATTAGAATAAACAATACAATATAGTTATAAGTATATATATAATTACAATTATTATTGACATTATTGATATAATGTTAGGATAAGAACAGGTTGGAAATGATAAAGTGTAATGTAAATAATAAGTCTATGGAAATTTACAAGGAACTAAATAAAAATAAAAACTCTAAATTGAAAAGAAGCTTTATGAAAAAATTTATCATTTTCCGAAGTTCGAAAGCGATGAATTTCGAAAAAATCTGTCTGTACCTACTGCCGTCGTATATTTTTAAAAATTTACTTCACTTAATAAATATTATATATAATATGGGCGGCCTCCGATACGGAGGTTCCGGGTTCGATTCCCGGTGAGAGCACAAGAATCAAAAGTGATTATTCTCAAGTCTGGGGTGTTTGTGACATTGTCCTCCTCTGTTATTGGGCCTCCTGGCCTGATGAGGTGGTTTAAATATATATTTCTTTTTAATTCGCCGGTAATTACCGTTTACCCTCCGATGGCTTATTTGCAGCCATTTATGTAGTTTGTCTACATAGAACAATGAAGTTCCGCGGCGGAAGGTGTTTGATGAAGGCCGCTCCGGGAGCCAGGGATCACGTGACCAGGAACCAATCACAGCCGACTACTACAGTTGTGACTATCGGCAGTGGCTTTATTATGCAGCGCATGACTTTACGACACCACAGATTGACTGCATAATCAACTTAATGCTGATTAAGTGCATTAGAAACGTGTGTATTTGCACAAATGCAATGATATTATGTCTAATAATATGTACTGTGGTCATGGAATCATGTACATGGTGTAACAAA
Source organism: Micrasema minimum (assembly GCA_022494985.1). Lineage (NCBI taxonomy): Eukaryota > Metazoa > Arthropoda > Insecta > Trichoptera > Brachycentridae > Micrasema > Micrasema minimum. Next base: position 94,121 of record JAGVSP010001619.1, read on the forward strand.
ACTCGATGTACAAGGGGTAAACCAGTGAATCTACATAATATTTTAAGTCGATTGCGTTGAATTTTTTTTTTATTTGACTCCTAGTTTTCGAGAAAATTGAGTAAGAAGTTGAATTTTTTTTTTTTAATTTTTACAAATTATTTATTTTATTTATATTTACGGGAAAAATCCGTTTTAAATACATTATCATTAAATATAATCTCTTAAGTCAAATTAATACTGTGTATTGGGAAAAGAAACAAAAAACTTAATTACAGGAGAATTTGTACAATTTTACTTAAACGACGGTACTTATGAAAGCTTTGAAAGAAAAAAATATATTTTGTTAAATTAAAAAACCATCTTACACATTCGACTCCAAATATGATGTAGATTCACCAGTTTTCAGGTTGCACTACGAGTTTTGTTACACCATGTTTTTACCATATCTCATATATATGATGTATTTTTTTGTATTTTAATTGTAAAAAAACATAAATTAAACAAGTATTTTATATATACCCCGCAGGGAATTGGACCTATGACTTCAGGCATGATAGCCCAACGCACTAATCGCTACACCACTACAACTGTAAGAACATAAGAACTACGGGATGTGGACCTAGCTTAGGAATAGGTACATTGAAACTGGTGGCCGATCGATAAGCTTAAAGGCAGTTTGTGGAATCCATATGCTCCACAAAGGGCAGATATGGGGTGATGTATAGTATCAGGGTAGAGCGTTTATATTTTATTTTGACTAGAGTTACGTAGCCGGTGAAATCCGGTGAAAGGTTTTAACAACATTTTGAATGTATACAAATACTTGTAGACAAATTACTGGATTATACCCATGCTGGGCTGATATTGATAATAATCAATAATAAAAATAATAATAGATAATCCACATTCGTTGCTAGAGTTTCTCTGTCTCTGTTGGGTTATCAATAATATCTAAGGTTTTTTAGTTCGTTGAGTCTAAAATCGATTTTACATGTAGTAGAAAAACTGTGGCCACAATATTATAATATACACTAAAGATATGTATAATATATACATATTATATCAATGACCTATACCCTTAATTAACATACAAAGGCACCTTTGAATAGAAAATGAAATTCATTTTTCCAAAACAATCGAAACAAGTATTATGTCTACAATAAATACACTTATTAGATCAATTTAAATTCGACGTAAAAATACTTTAGGATTATATTAAGTAGATTAGATTAGAGCACGTTTCGTTAAGCAATTTTAAGTCAAATCAATCTTCTTTTATTGATGAAGGAAATCTATATGGGATAAAAACGTGTGGTTTGAGTTGGGAATGATAAATATAATTCACTTACATGTTGAATAACTACTGCTTCAGATATTTCATGACACGAAAAAATTTACTAATTAATATCGAATTTCATGAGAAAACACAGTATTTTATTCAATTTACTCATAAAAGTACTACAATTATTTGTTTTTTAAATTTTATATATTATATTGTTTCTGTTTCTTATTTCTCATTATTTTTCCCGAATTTATTTTACACATTTTTTTTTTTTGTGGATAAATTTAAATATTTTAACTGCTTTCTTTTGAAAATAGGAATCATAGCGATTGCAGATCTGAATTCAAAAATTTAGAAACACGTTTTTTTTTGGTATTTATGCACGATAAACTTAAACAATGGAAAAAAAGCTTTCTTTGCGACAGATGTGTAGAAATACAACCAAAAAAATTGTGAAAAAATCCAGTAGTGATTTCCCCTGCAGATCTTAGGATCTGGTGGCCTCTATGGTGTAGTGGCTAAGACGGTGGACTTAACTAGACGGGTATAGATTTGATTCCTTTATTATTTTTTTTTTAAAATATATTTCAAATACGCTCAAATATTTCATTTTTGGGGCTGCTTTTTTACTACTATTATTTATATCCACACCCATTGGTGCATAGGGCACTGCATTGGTACACCGAGAAATAGTCGTTCAAATAGTCTGAAATAACAGGGCCAGAAAGCAGAAAACAAGTTGTGTTGGAGTGAGAATCGAACCTGGAGATTCCAATCCGTAGTCCTCGACTCTACCACTAGACCAAAACCAAGTTCGATGATTAATTTACGTAATTTTATTAGTTTTGTAATCTAACATCATACGTAATTTCATGCATTCGTAGTTGCTTATAAATTAATATTTTAGATATTTGAGTAAATAAGTATTGCAGTTGCTTAATCACAGATAACTACCGACGTAGTAATAAGCGACGTGCATAACCACGTGCTAACGCCAACGATTTGACGATCACAATAACATTCGTTCTATTGAACACGCGATTATCGATCCGATCATTAAACCGATCTGAGCCGAGTCGGAGCCGATGCACGCGATATCGCGGCCTTACGTCAAACGTCAAATCATCGCGCTTGTCAATTTTTCTCGAGTGTCGACTGCATTTCTCAATATTTGGCTTGCCAAAAATTGGCTAAAAGCAATACGACATAACAAAAAATCCGAATGAAGATATATGAGCGAATAACGATATATCTCGGGAAATGGCTCGCGACTAGAAGCGCTCGGTTAATAATCCCGATCGGCTCTTTTAACGCGTATTGTTCCAATGTGATCGCGAAAACGTCAAATCGTTATGCGTTAGCACGTGTTAGCACGTCGCTTATTACCGAGTCGGTAGTGATCTGTGATCGAGCAACAGGTGATCTAAACAAACCCGATACGTGGTCATTGAATAAAATTGCAGGACATTTGTAAGTAACACGGACATGGCGAATTACTATTTGCGACAGATAGCAAACAATAAAGCTTAAAGGTCACGTTACAAGGATGTTCTAATATCAAGATTAAGTGTCAAGGATCTTGAGAGTATTCTACAAGAGAATTGACGGCCAAGTGACTTGCGGCTGTTCCTACAAATGATCTTAGTCCTCAATTTCCACCCTGGAATAGCACTAGAACAATGATTTTTACACACGTTTTTAGTATGCGTGTTTTAATCATTATATTTTTTGATAATTTGTACATTAAAGAGATAAACTAACGGCCCTAATTCATGGCCATTTTAAAAAAATCTTTTTAGATCTTTATTATCATTTTAAACATTTTGATTATGGAAAATTAGAAAATTTTATTTGATTGATTTGAGTATAAGAATCAAGTCTTTGGCATGTGATTAACAAAATATCTGATCTGATAAAAACGCACAAAATACAAAAAACTGTTTTACTCTAAACGATATTTTAGACTTAATCGTTTAAAAAAAATACTCTTATATAAATATATTAACGGTGCATGATTTACCTACAACATTTTGAAAGTGTACAAATACTTGTAGACAAATTACTGGATTATACCCATGCTGGGCTAATATCAGATATTATTGATAACCCAACAGAGACAGAGAAACTCTGGAAACGAATGTGGACTATCTAGGCGTACATTTTAATACAGGGCTTAGTGAATAGACCAGTCATTGGCTGGGAATTTAGAGTGGCGTTTACAGGGATGCTTATGTATTACAACATTCCCCATTCCGCCCATCATCTGATAACCATATATGACAAATTTTTGAAACTTGTATATATTGAACTCGCGTTCGTAATATCACATTACAAGTGAATTTCTCACTGGTGACATCTGTTGAGAAGATTGTTAAGCAGTTTTTGGCAATCAATCTTTACTGGTGTAGGTAAGGCTCATCCGAACTTAATTACTTACTAGAAGACGCCTAATGAATCAATAATACATGATTTACCTATTCAATACTCAAATATTAAGTTAATATTCGGGGTTATTAATCATGTTCATAACAGTTATAAATAGCTAAAAATTGCAATGACTATCTCGTTATAGTACCCACCGGTCGCACAGTGGCATTACTCACCAAGGTGAGAGTGTTATTGGGTCATGAAAATAGCTAAAGGGAGCCTATTATTGACCATACATCACCTTTAACTGCTACTCATGAATATGGCATTCAGAGTTTCACGCATCGCCGGCTCTGAGTCACAGTGTTATCGAGTTGTGAGATTTTCTGATTTTCTGTGGGAAAATGACCGAGAATTTGATTACTGTTTTATGTAATTATTGTTCTCCAGAGTTGAGAAATTCATGTTAGCATAATAAATTAACGTTAAAATTTTTATTATAACTCAAATAAAATTATTTGTTACAGATACATAACTATTGTAAAGTATGTATTGAAGCTAAGAGTCATCTCAAGAGGCAGCATCGAACGAGACAAATACAAAGCTTTAGGTCTAATTATGGAAAATGAAAAAGGAAAATATTCATTTATATGATTTGGCACAACCATTTACTGTAAATTAACATTAGTTTTTTTTTTATTTTTATTTCATAATTAAATTCGTAAATTAATACCTAAGAACCACAAATAAATTATTATTAGCAGAAATAGCCGTAAAACGATATTTAAAATCACAAAATACATATTTTTAAATAACTAAAATAATTCATGAAGAACGTGCTTTTCTCACCAAGAGATAACTAGAAATATGGATACAAGAATAGTAAACTTTGCATCGCATTAAAAAAACAAAATTGACCATCTGGGGACGGGCCACTAAAGCAAGTTTGTTTCAAATGCTCTGTCTACGATATTTTGTTAAATGCTCTAAAAAATATCCTGCATACATTTAAAAAATATTTTGAATTTGACTGTATACAAATTATTGTAGACGAAATTTGGGTACCCGTGGCGAGCTTGCGTTGTCTGTAAACGCCTTTATTTTAATACATATATTTGTATCCAAAGCTTCTCTGTCTCTGTTGAGATGCCAATAATAATGAATGAAATGTGTGTTACACTTCAAATAAGAATTTCAGAGAAGTGAAATTCCATACTTGAAAAATACTACCGTGTCTGAGGTGTCTAGTTACCCACTTCGTCACTCACTACGTCATCAATAGGCATCTACGTCATCACTAGACATCTGCGTCACACGTTTTGTGTATTGGCCTATGTGCTGAAGTCTTTAGACGGTGGAATTTGATAATAAGTGGTGTAATGAAATAATCCTAGGAAGCGTAATTTTTAGAAAATTAGCCAACTTCTCACACTTTTGAATAGCGTTAATGGATAGCCCCAAACAAAATAAAAATAATGAACATTTTATGTGGGTGCTGAGTACATACTAACGGCATTATTTAAACATAAAGTAACAATTGTAATCAAAATAAATATGGATACACATCTTCATAAATAATATCTCTAATTCATAAATAATATCTCTAATCCATAAAGGATCATAAATAATATCTCTAATCCATGAAGGATCTTACA
>JAGVSP010001620.1:0-45961 GCA_022494985.1 Micrasema minimum
CTTTTTTATTTGCGTTGTAATAAGTGATTGGCGTTGGTTGTTTTTTTAAAATAAAAAATCGGTTTCTTAGAACAGCCAATTGCCTATTTAGAAACCGATAGCACTTATCGATTTTTTTTCCTCTCTTTCTGTAAACAGGGTGTAACAAAACTCGATGTACGAGCGGAAAACCAGTGAATCCACATAATACTTGGAGTCGATTTTGTAGATTTTTTTTTTTTTTTGACCCTTACTTTTCGAGAAAATTGAGTACAAAGTTTTTCGATTTTTTTGTATATTGTTATCAAATATAGTATTTAGTCAAATTAATACTATCCATTAGAAAACTAACTTCAAAAACGCGCTTTAAATAAGAATTTGAGCAATTTTACTTAATCTGCCATACTTATGAATACTTTTGTGAGAGAAGAAAAAAAAATTTTTTTAGCTCGGATTAAAAAGTCATATTACACAATCGTCTCCAAATACGATGTAGATTCACCAGCTATCGGGTTGTACATCGAGTTTTGTTACACCCTGTATAATATTATAGTGTACCGTGCGCCAGTATTTAGCTTATCTAGGAAATTTATAACTCTAAAATGTTTGTTACATACCTGTATTTAGATTTAAGAAACTTTCATCATATAATTTGTAGTTTGTAAAAAATAATTTTAAAAATAAATTTTTGTGTTCTTACCGGGAATCGAACCAGGAGCTCAATCACAGATAACTATCGACGTAGTTAAAAAACGTCCTAACTACGTGCTAACGCTAACCATTTGACCGATCACAATGAACATACGTTCATACCACGTTCGCCGTTGCCGAGCATTGCCGAGGTTGCCGAGCACCATAGATGATAATAAATATCGCGGCCAAACGTCAAACGTCAAATCAAGAAAGTCAACGCGCGTGTCGGATTGTTTATTATGTCGACTGCTTTTCTCAATATTTGGCTTGCCGAACGCCGGCTAAATGCAATACGGCACTCGAGAAATATTGAAAGAAGATATGTGCGAAGAAGATATATCTCGGGACATGGCTCGCGACTTGATGCGCTCGTTTAATAATCCCGATCGATAACTTTTAACGCGTGTTCTATTGTGATCGCGAAAACGTTAATCATCCATGGTAAGAAATCGTTATCACGTCGCTTATTACCGCGTCGATAGTGTAAAAATCACATCAATAAAATCACAACAATTTTACAGTTAGGTTTTTTTCCTCTAATGAGGGTGGTTAGTGATGTAATAGTACCTCCTAGATTTTTACTTTTAGCCGTAGTAAGCACTTTGTACGTTCCAACCGATTATCGTCGGCTACACAAGAAAACAGTGTAACTCCAAGTTGGGCGATTTTACAAGAGAGACAAAAAAACATCAGTCTCGTTAATAATGCGGAATTTTTGACGTGATAACGTCTTATAAATCGATGAACGCCGGCTGCACACACGAAAAAGCATGACTCATTGTCACGTTCCGCCTGAGCCGAGTGTGCAAGCGAGAGCGCGGAACAAGCGATAGAGAGGCGATCGGCCTAAGCGTTCGGTTTGTGACGCATCTATCTCTCTTCAGCTCCATCGGCCGATGCGTCCGAGTAGAAGGGAGACAGCAGCAGCACACAAGAAGGAAAAAAAAAAGTTAATTTTTGAAAAAAATTGTAATCTTCAAAATAATGATAATTCAGTAATAATAATTTAATTCAATTCATAAAAGTATGCTATTTTTCATCAATGTTTTCTTATGACGTTATCACGTAAAATTATCGTCCGTAAACCGACTTTACGCCTTTTTTTGTGTAGCCGACGTTATGCAAAATGAATAAGAAAACTATTTTTGATACTTCGAGGCTTCAATTCCTTTGGCAAGTTATACTTTATCGTCAAAAAAGTTAAACTTGTCAATAGTCCATACCTTTCGAGCAATTACGCCATTTTGTCAATAGTTTCCCGCCAAGTTTCGAGCCCGAAGTTCCGAATTTGGAAGGTCGGGCGCCGGTGTTGCCAACATGGCGCCGCGAAGTTTGCCGATATCGGTCATTAGGGTGCCTACCCCGGCCATTAGCAAGTTCCGCGAACTGCCGCCGCGAGCAGCTGGCGTCTCGTTAGTGGAGACATCACTCAAAATCAAAATGTCTCCCAAACGGAAAACTCGAAAGAGAGTTCGGCGGGAATTTCGAAACGCTTGACGTTTCGGACGGCTGAAAAGTGGAGGATTTTTAACAACTTTGAAACGACAAATCGATCGGAAAATAAGTTGAATTGACGAATTTTTCATTCCTTCAAATAAGTCAACCAAATACTTGAATTAAACAACATTTTAAATGACTATTTTCTATGATTCTTCATTAAACTTTAATTGGAGTACCTACACAATATCGCCGGCTTATTGACTTTCAGGTACCTATTTACCTACATCTTTAATCCTAAGAGGTTGAGGTCGTTACCTATCGTTATTCAATGCTATATAAGGTCAAAATTTATGTTCATCGCATAAAAACTAAATTAATATTTCATGCATATGTACAATAACATGTTGCGCGATCACAGATCACTACCGACTCGGTAATAAGCTACGTGATAACGATTTTCTACCCATGGATGTTTAACGTTTTCGCGATCACAATGGAACACGCGTTAAAAGTTATCGATCGGGATTATTAAACGAGCGCTTCTAGTCGCGAGCCATTTCCCGAGATATATCTTATTCGCACATATATCTTCATTCAATCTTTCTCGAGTGCCGTATTGCATTAAGCCGGTTTTCGGCAAGCCAAATATTGAGAAAAGCAGTCGACATAATGAAAAATCCGACAAGCGCGATGATTGGACGTTTGACGTACGGCCGCGATATCGCGTGCATCGGCTCTGCTCGGCTCAGATCGTCAATGCTCGGCTCGGCGATCGCGGTATTGAACGAATGTCATTGTGATTGGACAAATCGTTAGCGTGAGCACGTGGTTAGCACGTTTTTAACTACGTCGATGGTTATCTGTGATTGAGCTAATGGTGTAACAAAATTCGTAGTACAACCCGACACCTGGTGAATCTACATCGTATTTGAAATCGAATGTGTAATATGACTTTAGAAAAAAAAAGTTTTTTCTTCTCGTAAAAGATTTCATTAATACCGCAAATTGAGTAAAATATTACAAATCCATATTAAAATGCTGTTTTTAATATTGTTCTATGGGTAGTATTAATGTTACTAAATAAATTATATTTTATAACAATTGACAAAAATTTATCAAAAATAAATTTTACTTTGTACTCAATTTTCTCGAAAACTACGGGTCAAATAAAAATAAAAAAATCTACAAAATTTACTTGAAATATTATGTAGATTCACTGGTTTCCCGCTTGTACATCGAGTTTTGTTACACCATGTATATACGAGTATTCAGGTCCCAGCATCTTAACGACTACAACTTTCTGACTTAAAGATCAAATCCCTGCTTTTGAAAGTTATAACATCGTTGCAACTTCAAAACACCACCGATATTATTTCTAAATCTATCCATTCATTGTAACCTCCTGTACGTGTAAGAGCATTGAAGCAAAAATTGGAAAATGAGTTATTGATGCTAAAATAAACTTTGTATAAAAATCTGCGATTTTAAAAAATATTTCAAATATTTAGTTTTTTATTATTATATTTATGTTAATTTAAACATAGACTAAAATTATTACATAACACTTGATTATTTTTTTTCCCTAACTAATCTTATCCTACTATTTTACATTTTTCAAATTAACTATTATATAATACCTACACTAATAATTTTCACACATGTGTTTTTTACATTTAACCCCTTAATAACCTTACATTTTGTTCGATTTCTTATTTTTCATCTGAATCATCCTCATACATTTAATGCCCTTTTCTAATCGGAAATTTTGCCTCCTGAGAGCCTTAACCACGCTTGCCTATTTTACAAGGCATCAGGTTCTGAGCGTCCTGGTCGTCCGCTGTTGACAATCGATCGTCGGCAGTTTGCGTCAGAGCTGCGGGACGTGGACTTGACTTGGGAGGTAATGCACGGGAGCTGGCGGCCGATCGCTTTTGGCCTGGAGGCAGTTTGGGGAATCAATATGCTCCACACAGGGGTCGGATATGGTATGATGATGATGATGATGTTAAATTTAAAACGTACCATGAAAATTAATTGCTAAATAATGTAAAATTTTATTATATTTATAGTAACCTAATTTAAATAACAAAATAATGAAATTATAGTGTAAATATTGCCCTGTAAAAAGTTTAATTGTTTTCCATTGGATCATTGAGCACGTTAGTAAAATGTGACACACAAATATACGGAGTATACGAGTATTATTTTAGTTCAGATGTGGTAAGACCGCGAACCGCGGCTTTAATACGGTTTCTACTTTCATTTCTTCACGAAAGTAAATTCACGATTTTCTTATCTTTCTCTTCTTAAATTCCTTTATCCGCATCGAGTGGTGCATAAGGAATTGATACACCAAGTGTATTGTGTCTTGATAATTGATTATTACATAAAAAATCGATGGGTGATCGCCAAATTACCTTGAATAACTTTTTGGTCTGTATTTTTTAATCATTGAGAAAAAGCATAAAATTTTCATTTGATTTATTTCGGTTATTTTAGAAACATTACAGATAAAAAAATCAAATTTATTCTAAATACAATACAATAATAAATCATACATGACTAATATATAGTTATGTTAGTATAATGATATAACAAATTATAGAAAGAAAAATTATAAGTTAGAAAGTGCTTTCCTAACGGATAGACCCACTGTCGTGAAATATATCGACATCCGAGGTGATGCGATTAAGTAACAAGATTGCTCTACCAACAGGCATAACCATTGGCAGGTTGGTTCTGCATATTGGCCGTTAAAACAATCGATGCTGTCTTTGTCGAAGATAGTTATCAGGTACGAACAGACCTACATCCATCAGAATTTCTGAGTTATGTATGCGACCACCAATCACCTGAAAGAAAGTGAACACCCAAAGGACGTCCCTCCTCCTCCATAATGACTGATAGCCTAGCATCCCTAGTAAAAATAAAATATGCACCTTTGTTCACAATTCAAGATGTGTTTATTAAAAATATTTTTAAGTTGTTGGTAATACATCAAGTAGCCTCTCAACTCAGAAAATAACAGGTCATAAACCTATAAACGACGGGATATAATTAAAAAAAATCATATCTAGAGCTTCGTATCTGTTGTTTTTTTTATTTTAGTTATTTTTTATTTATTTTATTTCGAATATTATACTTAAAGAAAACAATACATGTCCTTCTTTGCCTACTGCAACTCGTGGTGTAGGTGCATAAAATACATATTCAACTGTACTAACCCGAAAATCATAATTTAATGTTACATCATGTAAGTGACGAAATGCTTCGATATACATGGTGTAACGTGATTAGTAGAATCCAAAACCGGAGAATCTACATCATTTTGGAGTCGAATGTGTATACGTGACCGCTGAGATTTATATTAGCACCGCAGATTGCAGTAAATTGTACAAATTCATCTTAAAGTGCTGTTTTTGGATTTTTTTTATTTATTGATATAATGAATTTGACAAAATGCATGATATTATTTTGATAACAATTTGAAAAAAAATCTCAATACGGGTTTTGTAATCGTACATTTTAGAGTTATTCTAAATACTGGCGCCCCGGTCAACTATAAAATTATACATGTGTAACAAATTCGATGTACAACCCGAAAACTGGTGAATCTACATCGTATTTGAAGAAGATTGTGTAATATGCCTTAAGTTTACGAGCTAAAAAATATTTTTTTTTTTCTCACAAAAGTTTTCTTAAGTATGGCAGATTAAGTCTAAAATTGCTACAATACTTATTTAAAGCGCGTTTTTTAATTTAGTTTTCTAATAAGATAGTATTAATTTGACTAAATACATGATATTTGATTAGCAATTTACAAAAAACATCGCACTCAACTTTCTCGAAAACTATGGGTCAAATCAAAAAAATTTACTCTACAAAATAGACTCGAAATGTTTTGTAATTCACTGGTTTACTGCTGTGTACATCGAGTTTTGTTACACCATGCCTATAGTAGTTCATAAGCCCTGTAAAAGCTTGGATAACAATATTTATTTCTTAAACTTCTTTTTTTTCTAAACATTTGAGCTCTTATGATATACTCAAATATTTCAATTTCGGGCTGCTTTCAAATAGTCGGAAATAACTGTGTTAGAAAGCAGGAAACAAGTTGTGCTGGAGTGGGATTCGAACCGAGAGATTCTAATCCGGAATCCTTGAATCTACCACTAGACCCGGTTCAAAATTAAAATCAAATTTGTTCTTTGTTTCTTTTGATTTTCAATTTTTTTCAATATCTAAATAGTTGAGCCCAGTCTGCGACCCTCGGTCTCGCCACACCCGCATATTCCTATAGTGCGTGTTTTGACAGATAACAGCCCCGGTGACGGGAGACGGATCAACTTGTCCATTTCCGCTCCCTATCAACGTTTTTACAGCCGTTCGAAACTGGCTTTATATACTAGCATTATAGAGACATCTAGCGGGAGTAGCTCTTAAAGAGATTACCCCGCCAAAAACTAGTCGGGCCATTTTATAAAACACTGTCCCGTATAAAGGCGCATTACTTTTCCCTTTAATGGAGTTTTTAAACTACTGCTACTTCTACTTTCCCTTATCCGCACTTAATGGTGCACAGGGAACTGCATTGGTCTTATGTAAACACTAAATGTAATAAAATTAGAATTTTGTATTTTGAAGTGTAATTCATATTTCCTATATTTACGTTATCAAGGTTTAAGGCCCCTTACGGGGTCCCCCATACATTCATGTACGTCAGGGCAAAATTCCCTTGTACTTCATGGTTCATTAAATAAAAATGAAAAAAATATGACGTAATTATTAATTCTTTTTCTAGTGAATTATCGGACTAAATTTTTATTTAAATATTTCGTTGAATCACAATTAATTTAAAGAAACCCCCTGATTTTAATAACATTTGATGCATAACACAAAAACAGTACACATAAGATTTTTTTTAAAAAAATGTATTAAAGAATACGTATATATCTAGTGCATTATCTGAATAAAATTTGTAAAACATTAGTAGATTTTTGATTATATTAAATTCCGTGTTTTAACGAGCGCTCATCCGGGCGCTTTCTACATTTTAAAGATTATCGTGTATTTTTTGTATACCCACGGGATGCAAATAATAATGAAACCAAACGGCGCGACGTTCGATCGGATTTTGGTCGTGTTTTAACGAGCGCTCATCCGGGCGCTTACTACATTTTACAATTAACAAAGGGTGTACCTAGTAGCCCCTTAAAGTAGGGATAGCTGAGCCCACGTGTGACGTCATGTAGCAAGTTGCACCACGTCTCACATATCCCCACCTTCCCCTAGAAACCCAGTGCAGTAGGATCAGGCGCACCAGCTTATTTCCCATAGGTAAAAATTTCATATTTCTAACGCTGGGTTACTTGATCGTTAGTAAAACATGTTGAAAATCTGTAGATGTACTCTAATATTTTGAAAATTCGTGTTTTTCTTAACCAAAATTTTCTGTAAATGCAGAAATATAGAGCAAAGATACACAAAACCATAAGTGCAATCTGTTTGTAAATCGGATAATTAATAAGCGAGATATACAATACAATACAAATATTAGCATAAGCTTAAAAAAATAGTAGGTTCCGATACTTAGTGACATTCTCACTTTCATTAAAACATTTTCATTTTCGTTTTCATCCACTATAGCATACACATACACACCCTCACCCACACCCTCTCACAAACCCCTCATACACTCGTACACAATTTACTTACACAACCTTTCTATTAAACTTGTTTATAATATTTTTAATCTGTATACTTGTGGATATCTATTATTAGTTCTATTATCTTACCGTTTTGGTTATACATGTACAAAACTTGATGTACAAGCGGGAAACCAGTGAATCTACATAACATTTTGAGTCGATTTTAAAGAATGAAATTTTTTTATTTGACCTACAGTTTTCGAGAAAATTGAGTACGAAGTTGAATTTTTTTTGCAAATTGTTATCAAATATCATGTATTTAGTAAAGTTAATACTATCCATAAACGAAACAAAATAAAAAACAGCATTTTAATATGAATTTGTGCAATTTTACTTAATCTGCGGTACTAATGAAAGCTTTTACGAAAAAAAAAATTTTTTTCAAGTTCAGATTAAAAAGTCATATTACACATTCGACTCCAAATATGATGTAAATTCACCAGTTTTCGGGTTGTACCTAGAGATTTGTTATTCCTTGTATATTTATAATTTGTATTACTGTTGATATCCTGAATAAATAAAAAAATTACAAATAAAATATTACAGAATATTTGTATCATTTTCCTATCTCTGAGCAATTGGCATTAGAGGCTCAGTTTGGTATCGTTTCAAATTTTCTCTATGTAATCTGATTTCTCATAATTGCTGCATTGTATTATATCCAACAGTTCAATAGAAATAATAAATATGTATTAATACGCCCCGAATAATGATAATACTTCGCTAAATGGAAGGTATCCATTATGCTAACTGTGAGAAAACGACAGACGTAAGGGTTGGGAGAATAATGATCGAAATACCGAAAACATCAAACGGAAAATAAATTTGGTTAAAAAATTAACGAGATGTGTACATGAGGAATGACACTGGTAGCGAGAGGGTTAACTAACTAACTAACCATCACGCCATTTCTCCGAAGGGGTAGGCAGAGAGGATAAAACGCCACACCACTCTGTCCTGGCACACTTCTTTTGCTTCCTCTACTCCGTCTTCTCATGCACGCACGGCGATTATTCCGACTTCTTACATGCCCACAAGCACTTGTTTTACTTGATCATGCCATGTCTTTCTTGGCCTTCCTTGATTTCCACATCCAGGTACAGCCGCATCATATATTTTTTTAGCCGTTTCTCACTATCCATTCGCTCTACATGACCGAACCATCGTTAAATACCTTTTTTAATTTTGTCGATAATGAGAGAGTTAAAAAAATAAATTAAAAATAGTAAAAAAAGTTGATCGGAAGACTATTGATGTCCATCATATTTACTGTATTTTTCTTTTTCTAATTAGGTTTATGTGAGGGTTTAGTAATCAGTTAATTAATAAGCTAAGGTGATTAGCCCTACGCTTCCGAGGCCTGGGGTCTGCGAGCGGCTGCCTTGCGACCCCTGAGACCCACTCAGGCATGGGCTTCACAATGGCCCTCACAGTTCGTCGGCAGTTTGCGTCAGAGCTGCGGGACGTAGACTTGACTTGGGAGGATACACGGGAGCTGGCGGCCATCGCTTGGCCTGGAGGCAGTTTGTGGAATCCATATGCTTCTCATAGGGAGCGGATATGGTATGATTATGATGATGAATTTACTTTATTCAACGTTTCGAAGTTATAGCTTATACATGGTGTAAATAAAACTCGTAGTACAACCTAAAAAATTGGTGATTCTACATCATATTTGGAGTCGAATGTGTAATATGACTTGAATCTGAGCATAAAAAAAAATTCTGATCATAAAAACTTTCATAAGTACAGCAGATTACGAAAAATTGCACAAATTCTTATTAAAATGTTGGCTTTGATTTTTGCTTATTTATGAATAGTATTAGATTGACTAAATAAATGATGTTTTATAGCATTGTAAATATATTGTAAAAATAGTATTGTAAAATATAATCGAAAATAATCAACTTCAGAAGAATTATAGAATACACAAATTCGGAGGAAAACGCATGGTCGCCACTGATAAAATAAATTTTTCATTAATTGGAATGTTTCTCACATATACCTAATGCAATATTTTATTGTTCTTCTTTTAATGTATCAAACTTGTAAATGTAAATGTTAGTTGTTAATGAATTCCTTAACACGGGCTTTGCCCAGCGAGGTATTTCATTAAGAAAAAAATATATAAAAATGTAATATATGAAATAAATAAATACGGACGTCGTGGTTCTGCGTAATATCCATTGAATATGAACGTCGCGATTTAACTTAATATCTATTGAATATAAAATGATGTTTGACATTTCGAAGGGCGCACACGTGCGGTTTGATAAAAGTTGATTTTTCATTTACAGGCTTGTGAAATATTAAATACCGTGTGATACTAACCGTATGTGACAGTTTTCTTTTCCCAAAGTTTCTCAAACTGTATTTCAATCTAAGGCTGAACATCACAAAGTCAAAGAATGAGTATTAAGAGAGTGGGTACCTACAAAATATCGTGTTTTGCACTATGGCATGGGACCAAATAAGCTGCGCACACAACATTGGGGGCCATTATGTTTTTTTTTTAAAGGAAAAGTAATATTTTTATTAATAATAGCTTATTTTTTTTCAAAATAAACACATCGTACATTTTATATCAGTTATAGCATGGATAAATAAGAAAACATAATTTATAAAATAATAAGCTTATTCCACCTAAAAGAGAAGAACTCGTGGTTAGGCGGAGAAGCATTTAAAAAAGGTTTGCTTTTTTTTAAATTTTAAGATGCAAGACATAATCGAGAAAATTTAAATACAATTTAAAACAGTTTTTCACATAAGTACACAAGTCAAACATTATTCGAAATATAATTTTCAACAGAATTTTTGAACAACATTTTGGGTCGTGTCCAAATACTTGCACACAAATCTGGATTTTATCCCAAGACGGGAGTAGGTATATATTTTTATTTATATTCCTACAGAGATGAGGTAGAATTTTTTCAAATTCAGGCTCTTCTACCTCATCTCTGTAGGGATATAAAAAAAAATATATACCTACTCCCGTCTTGGGATAAAATCCAGATTTGTGTGCAAGTATTTGGACACGACCCAAAATGTTGAATAAAATATCTGGTCTAAATATAAGTAAAATAAATTCATCTGCAGGCGATTACTAGTACTTAATTTAACTCGTCAGAAGAGTCTTAACTACATAAAAATAAAGTAATCTGCTAATAAAATACTTAACTTCAATATCAATGCATAGATGGCGCGTTCAACTCGCTGGTGGATGATCCTTGATTCGTAGCATAAATACAAAATCAAAAATGTTACCTGGTGTGGATATTCGCTAATAAGCGGAATGGGGAATGTTGTAGTACCTACATAAGTGGCCACTTAACCCAGCCAATGACAGGTCATAAGCCCTGTAAACGCTCGAATATCCATATTCCTGAATTTGAAAAAAATCTACCTCATCTCTGTAGGGATATAAATAAAAAAGAACTTTTTAATATTTTTATTTATTTATTTATTTATTTATTTATTTATTCATTATAAACGCCTATACAGGCTTTTCATAAAAGGAGAATACAAAAATATTAGCAAATACATAAAAATGAAAAATATATATAATACATAATATGCCAATTTTAAATCCATTTCCGATCTTATCCCCTCCGGAAGACCATTGAAAAATTGTTTTTCCTGTATAGTAAATTAGTAACTTAATATTGCTTTGGTGTACCAATGCAGTGCCCTATGCACCATTGCATGCGGAATAAGGGAAAGTAGAAGTGAATCTTGATCATTTTTATCGCATGAAGACCCCGCGTCGCAAATAAGACCGATAATCGCATAATGCGCTAATGCGCAGCTTGACCACCAGCGTTCTTTTTACATGACGCGACCTATATCACACATGAAATTTTAACACGTAAATAAATATTAAATTTTGTAATTAAATATTAAAGTTTGTAAAATTTTCCCGAAACTCCACTCACATGACTTTAAAATTAATATCTCATATTGACCTCATCGGGAATCGAGCGGGATAATTTTTCATCTTAAATAATTGTAGAACCTTTTTCAGAAACACTGCATTTCTTCGTTATTCAATAGGCACGCAAACAATTTAAAAGAAATTCAATAATGTTTATTTTAAACTGATTTAAAAATAAGTTACTCGACAATTTGATTAGGGGCTGGCGACATAATTAATAAGGGCGCGAGCGGTCCGAAAAATATTTTACCACCTATAATTATTCATGTCCGCCTCGTAGTGGGGTGTTTAGTATATAGTAGTCGCTGGTCGCTGGTTCGATTCCCGTAGGGTCAATATGAGATATTAATTTTAAATTACAATTTGACATCTCAACAGAGGCGAGAATTTTTGGAAGGGAATATAGATATCTAGGCGTTTACAGGGCTTACGACCTGTCATAGGCTGGGTTTCTTGATGTATTACAGCATTCACCATTTCGCCTAGTATTTGATATCCATACTTGCCAATTGTCAGAACTTGTAACAGTAAACTCTCTGTCATCCGTTGAGAAAATTGCTAAGCATTTTGGCAGAAACCCTTAAGATTGCAAATGAGATTCTTACCGAATTATATCACCTACTAGGAAACGCCTGAACACAACTTTGATTCGTTATACTTATAACTTTTACCAGCTAATTTTTTTAAACAACATTTTGAGTGTGTCCAAATACTTGTAGACAAAAACTGGATTTCACCCATTACTGGCTAACATTAAATTCCAATAATTGGCATCTCAACAGAGGCGAGAAATTTGGAAGGGAATATAGATATCTAGGCGTTTACAGGGCTTGTGACTCGTCGCTAACTTATTAAGTGGCTACTTGATGTATTACAACATTCCCCCTTTCCATTTATATTTGCCAATTATCCAAACTTGTTTATATATGTACAGTGACATAGCGCGACGTTTCACATTCGAAAACCATCTGTCTTCCATCGAGATGGGCTTGGGCAATGGGCTTGTTAATCAAAATTTTCTGTTAATACAGAAAAATAAAGCAAAGAATCACAAAACCATCTGGGTAACTAGACACTAGACATCTCAGACACGGTAGTATTTTTCAAGTATACTTGGAATGTCACTTCTCTGAAATTCTTGATCGAAGCTTTGTTACCATTAAGCAGAGTCAAAAAAATGTAACTCTTTTTACAAAATATTACATACGGTCATATTCACATTTCTTTCAAGAACCATCACATTTGACTTTTCCACATTCACAGTGGAGACAGATTAAAGCAGGTTAAAGAATTTGTATATTTGGGAAGTATGTTTACAAGAGACGGAAATGTGGATAAGGACATTGAGAGAAGGGTTAGTGCCGGAAACAGAGTTAATGGTGCCTTGAAATCGATAGTGGCAAATAAGAACTTATCGAAAGAACCAAAATTGGCAGTACACAACGGAGTTCTGGTACCAACCCTTGTATGGTAGTGAAGCGTGGTGTTGGAAAAAGAAGGTTGAAAGTAGACTAAATGCTGTTGGAATGCGATCTATGTGTGGTAAGACTATGTATGATAAGTGTGTACAAATGTCGAAATTAGAGCAGAGTGCAAGGCATTATCGACAAATTTAAGAAAGGGCTTTTACGTTGGTTTGGTCATGTGGAGCGAATGAGTGATAAAAGAACGGCTAAAAGAAGTTTAAATGCAAGTGTGCCTGGATGTAGAAGCCGACGAAGGCCGAGATAGACAATGGCATGACCAAGTACGGCAAGCACTTGAAAGTGGACACGTGAAAAGTTGGAATAATCGACGTATGTGCGTGAATGATGAATGTAAAGGAAGCAAAGGAAGTATGTCAGGACAGAGTGGTATGGCGTTCTATCCTCTCTGCCTACCTCTACGGGAAATTAGTTAGTTATAAATAAATAAAATATTTAAAAAAATATTTATTATATAACCTATTTTTTCTTGTTTCAGGTGGTAAAGACAGATGTCGCAGTCCATCCCCCACTCCCGGAGACGGCAGGTCTCCTGAGGGGGGCTCTCCATCCAGCAACAGCGCCCCGAGGGTCAGCCCACACCAGAATGGAAGTGCTGGTATGTTGACTTCTCATATCTCTCATAACCTGGCGTTCTGAGAGCCGTTTTAAACCGAGCATATGCAAATCCTTATGAACATTACCAAATATCTATCCCACAATAATCAACGTATTGTAATCGCCGCGGAAACGTTAGAATTGTATAGAAACTTCTCGATTCCTCAACTATGTAAAAAGGAACTATATTGATTTATTTCATGCATCATTTATACAAAACTAGCAGACAACAGTTAAATGCTAGCCCTGCGGGGCTTTTCGGCGCTTCCGCGCCTCGATTTTTGGTTGTTCCACCTTTAGTTGATTGGCTAAAAGTCCCATACTACATGTATTAATTAATCAATGTTCCCAACAAACAGAAACCTAATTTACGGAGGCCCACAGAGCTGCCCGACCGAGGCCTGAGTAGAATCTGGAAGGACTGATGGAAGAAATCTATGTTTTTGCCCCTTGTAAAATCTTTAAAATGTGGAGTATGTAATTACACCAGATTAAGATATTATTGTTAAATCAATCTTTCTTACATGTAATGACAATACTATATTATCAACAAACTGTCACAATGCAATGTGACAGTCACAAAAAAATTGCTAATGAATTGAGGTTATAAATTCAGAGTTACCTACCAATGTGCAAAAAATATGGCATGATTGTAAGTAGGTACTACTCTTAGAAATTTTTGAGAGAAATCTAGGGAGATTATTTTTTTCCGCAGACAACACCGAGATTTATTTTTTCGGCAGCTATCACTGATGTGCATTATTATTTTTACGCTAATAATATTTATACATAATTATTTACAGAGGTAATTTTCTAGACCTGACTAGCTAGGAATTCCCTGTGTTAAGTTAAAATCGAACTTACTGGATTGGCGTATAATTCCAGATACGCTTAAGCCCGCTATATACGGGACAGTTTTCTGCGCAGTTTTCTATGCAGTCTGAAAACGGTCCCGTATACAACGAAAACTGTTTAAAAAACTGCGTGCTTATGTCAGATTTAAGCTGACATGACAGTTAATGTTTTTTATGTAAACGTTTAAGTAGACATTGGTTTATTGTATGCTTTTAAATACGTAAAAAACCAATAACATATTTACATTATTAGCTAAATATACAATTTCCTGAGAGCATGTAGTTTTCTGAACAAGAAACTGTCCCGTATACAGCGGGCATTACACTTATCTTCCCAAAAAGATGTTTGAAACCCTATCAAAAACACAACAGACCCTTGTCAATCCTTTTTACTTCCATACTCAGCTGTCTCTTATCTATGTTTCCTCTTCCATCAGGATCATCGTCTCCCGGAGCCTGCGGGAGTGGTCCAGGGACCGGAGCCGAGGGTCGTCCTCCACCAGCCCGCCTGAAGCGGTTCCTCTCGACCCTGGTGCAGTTTGCTGCTGATCAGGGCGCGGAACCTGGAGACAGGGTTCGGTCACTGGTGCACAGCTTGGTTGTGAGTCATTTACCATTACAAACAACATTTTTTAATTCCGTAATTTTTTTTGGTGTGAACAGTAATGGACATATGAAATTCAAGAGATTCCTCGTAAAAAATATTTAAAAACGGAGCTTACAAAAAAAGATTGACCGCAAACGGATGCTTTAAAAGCACCCGTCTCCTAAGCGCACAAAAAGGGTCGTACTGAATATATGGTTGGTGCGTAGAACCAGAGAAGTGCCTAAGTATTTTTTTTCTATTTTAAGCGCTACTTACATCAAAACTTGGTTAATAGCCGCCTTGATATTAATAGACGCAACCTATCATATTGTTTTGGCGGAAAATGGCGATTGGCGATTACGATATTTTAAAAAAAATTTGTTAGATTTTTTTTTATATATTTCACAAATTACTTTTTTTTTTCTTAATGAAATACCTCGCTGGGCAAAGCCCGTGTTGAGGTATTTATTTACAAACTTAGTTTAGATTATCTTAAAGAGTTGAAGTGAAGAAATTCCAAGCTTCATTTGTTCCTTTGTGATCTAGAATGTCAAACCATTTGTTTTTTTGATTTAAGCTTTTCTCATATATTCATAATTGATGTTGTTTTTTTGTTTGCATTTTAGGTTCATTACATTTTGGTGGACTATTACTTTGAATTTCCACATTTAACACAGTAGTAAAATGATCTGTCAAGGATGACTGATAAATTATAGCAGTAAAATGATTTTTCGTCTTAACCATCATATTTATTATGATCTATGCAGGTCTCACGTTATTTGTCTCTCCTTGTTGCTTTGTTTACAGCTGCTTTAAAAGAGTAATGTAGAAAGAAACCCTTCGTATTACGAACATAATAATGATAACAAAAATAAAAAATAATTTTCCTCGTAGCCCATTGTTTCCCATCCAATACAATCCATCCAATATTATAATATCCTAGAACAGCGTTTCCCAACCTTTTTCAGTCGCGGACCCCTAGGAAATCAAGCACAATTTTCAAGGACCCCCCTTAGTAAAAAAAAAACAGCAATAAATTTTGGGACCATTTACTTTATAATAGTACTTACTACAAATACAAAATTTAAAAAATAATAAAAATACGTTAATAATTAACGCACAACAGCAACACCAACACGGTTAATAGGGTCTTATTTTAAAATTTATTCGCTAATATAACAATATCCTGACCAGACTCTATTAATGTGAAGGTTGGTGTTGCTTTTTTGAAACTAAATTAGTAATGTTTGGGTTGATGTTACTACTCAGTTGTAGTCTCAGATCGGATTCTACTTGCAATCTATTTCTGTATTTGTTTTTAGTGTAAACAAGAGCAGAGAATGCCTTTTTCACATAGGTGCGTGCTTGAAAAAAGCAGTAAATGTATTAATGCTTCTTCTGCTAAATCCTTATAATCTTTCTTTACAAAAACCCAAAAAATTGATAATGATCACAAGAAATTTCAATTCGTTGGTATTCTTGTGCCGTGGTCAAGCCAGTAATATAAGTGACATATGATGTGACTGCGGTGACTGACCAGAGATGTGACTGCGGACCCCCATACATATATTCGCGGACCACGGGTTGGGAAACACTGTCCTAGAACATGTCACCATCCAGAAAATAGATTCCACTAAGTAAACAGATAGTGTTTTTCTGGGTTATTATGCCGTGTTTGTGGGCTTTGTGGGGTTTGGGACTAAAATCAGTAAAAGATCGGGACCCACTTGAAACAGATGGAGTATATAAATTAAATTGCAAAAGCTGTGAAACAGTCTACATAGGGCAGACTGCCAGAAACATAATGACAAGAATAAAAGAGCACAAGAGTGCATGCAAGTTGGGCTACCCGGATAAATCAGCTCTTGCAAAGCACTACATAGAAACAGGGCATAATTTCTCATTTGAGCCAAATGTCCTTGGAAAGCCCAAAAATCATCAAGCCCGTTTAATAAAGGAAGCCATAGAAATATACAAGCATCCTAATAACATAAACAGGGACGATGGGTTACGACTACGAACCTCATGGTACCCGGTGCTTCCAAAGCCCACGGTACAAACTCCACACACTTAACCACATACATTGCCCGACTGCGACACGGTACAAATTCCTCACAATAAAACACACTAAAAACTACACTCATACATTCAGCCCTGAAGATGGACACTGCAATGTGCTCCGAAACGTCGGCAACACATGCCCACAAACACGGCATAATAACCCAGAAAAACACTATCTGTATTCTGAAGGCCGTGAAAACCTACGAATCCACTAAGTAAGTTGCTTAAAGCTTTTCCATATCTAATCACCACGCCACTTTTCCAATCCACCACGCCAATCGTCCCAAGCTTGTTATTTGAAAGTTCCGATGTTTCCAGAGTTCCTCCATCAGCGTGGAAGAGTTCCAGCAGGCTCTCCAGGAGGCCACCAACTTCCCGCTGCGCCCCTTCGTTCTTCCCTTCCTCAGAGCAGCCCTGCCGCCCCTTCAGCGGGAAGTTCAAGCCCTAGCCAGGGTAGCCAAGCAGGTAAGACGACACTCTCATCTTCATCTTTAGGTATTTTCTTCATCTCTAAGACCCATGGCCTTTTTTTTAACACAATCGAGTGCTCAATTTTCTTTCGGGAACTCGGTACTAGAGCAATTATTTTTTCACGCGTTTCAGATGTCGACCAGTAGCTCAAGCACAGATAACTATCGACGTAGTTAAAAGCGTGCTATTCACGTGCTATTGCTAACGATTTGAGCGATCACAGTGACATTCGTTCGATACCGTGGTATCGATAGCCGAACATAGCCGATCTGAGCCGAGCGGGGCCGATGCAAGCTAAAACGCGGCCTTACGTCAAACGTCAAATCATCGCGCTTGGCTGATTTTTTATTATTTCGAGTGCTTTTCTCAATATTTGGCTTGCCGAAAACCGACTAAATTATAATAAAGATTGAATGAAGATTTGTGCGAATAAGATATATCTCGGGAAATGGCTCGCGACTAGTATGCGCTCGTTTAATAATCCCGATCGATAACTTTTAACGCGTGTTCCATTGTGATCGCGAAAACGTTAAACATCCAAGGGTAAGAAATCATTATCACGTCGCTTATTACCGAATCGGTACTGATCTGTGATCGAGCAACAGAGGCATGTTTATATCCTCATAATTAAAAAAAAAAAAAGTATTTATCTCATTTAACAAATAAATTATACATAAGACAACGCAGGTTTATATCCTCATAATTTTTAAAAATTAAGTATTTATTTCATTCAACAAATAAATTATACATAAGACAACGCAGGCACGCTTACAAATCCCTAGACTATTTTAAAGACCATTGAGTCTTTTTTCAGTCCAGCACAACTCTACCGATCTTTTAAAGCTAATCCGCGAAATTTAATAGATTTAATTTTTAAATGGAAAAAGCGGATGAAATAAAGGTTATATACGCGACCAAATGCTTTCATTGCCCCTATCACTGTCTCGGCTCTAAGATTGTCATAAATACATTCACCCCAACTTGCTCGAGGAGCTAGCCCAAATTTAATTATTAGTAATTCTACCCGTTTTTTAGTCGTTAGTTACAACTACCTCCCGCCAAAACGCGCAGCCTCCCGCATGCCCTTGTAAACACGCTTCTTGTCGATATCTAAAAAGTGTAAAAAAACTGCTAATTGCATTGCTATAGTGTAACATTCCAAGGAGAAAATCAAGGACTACAATTACTTGACCGCCGTACATTTTATATTTGGGTATAAATTTATATTTTGGTTTTTATGTTTTTATTTACGTAACATTTTTTATGTTGAGTGATCTTTTATTTATTTATTTATTTATTAGCACTTATACGCCTAATGGCATTTACATTGCATCAAAATACATTTATTAAGTTACATTACAATTACATTAATTTACATTGCATTAAAAGTACATTTATTAAGTTACATTACAATTACATTAATTTACATTGCATTAAAAGTACATTTATTAAGTTACATTACAATTAATAAATTTGGGTATTAAGATGAATAAACTACTTCAAAAATAAGTTGTAAAAGGTTACAAAATACATATATGTATAAAAGTTAATAAAAAGGAAATCACAATAAATTCGAGATTACTTGATCGAGCTGCCATAAATTGGTTTAACATAGAGCGCTTATAGTTTTGCAGAGTGTTAGATATAATATCAGTAGTCTCTATTAAATTAACTAACTAACTAACTAACCATCACGCCATTTCCCCGAAGAGGTAGGCAGAGAGGATAGAAACGCCACACCACTCTGTCCTGGCACACTTCTCTTGCTTCCTCCACATTCATACACATTCTCATGCACGTACGTCGATTATTCCGACTTCTTACATGCCCACTTTCAAGCACTTGTTTTACTTGATCATGCCATGTCTTTCTCGGCCTTTCTCGATTTCTACATCCAGGTACAGTCGCATCATATATTTTTTTAGCCGTTCTTCATCATCCATTCGCTCTACATGACCGAACCATCGTAAAAGACCGTTCTTAATTTTGTCGATAATGTTTATCTCAGCCTTGCACTCTGCTCTAATTTCGACATTTGTACACCTATCATACATAGTCTTACCACACATTCGCCTGAGAGATCGCATTTCAATGCTGCATTCAATCTACTTTCATCCTTCTTTTTCCAACACCACGCTTCACACTACCATACATAAGGGTTGGTACCAGAACTCCATTATGAACTGCCAATTTAGCCTCTTTTGATAAGCACTTATTAGATACGACCGACTTTAAGGCACCGGCACTAACCCTCCTTTCAATGTCCTTATCCATATTACCATCCCTAGTGAACATGCTATTAGTTATTGAATTATTAATACCTGAGAATTTGAGTAGATTTTTTTTAACTTAAGTACACTTCTGTGTTTGAAATAAAATTTATTTCACACCTAAAATAGCTACGACCGATGCGGCACAGACAGCGATATCTTAAATCTCACCTAGCGATTTGTCAGCAACCCTCTAGAACTGCGAGGTACCCCACGCGGGCTGTCACCTACATTACTGGATTACACGTTTTGTTTGTACAGCCGCAGACAGCCGACGTGCAGGGGTTGAACCCACCCCAGCCCACCCCCGAGCGCCCGAATCTTGTGTGAATACGGGCACATTATACCCCGTATCGGCCTGCATAATGGGGTTCTTTCCGATTTTTTTTTTTTTACTTCAAAAAATTGATTGAAAAATTACAATATCAAGGGATTTTTTTTTTAATTTTTACGATGTCATCTGAATTTTCTAGCCCGGTTTGAAATAGCGCTTTTTCAAATCGCTCGCAAAATCCTCCATTTGGCGCGCATGCGGTGTGACGTCACAGCAATATAGGCGCTTACTACGGAATGAATTTCCCGCCTTTCACGGTGGACGAGTATGACGTCATTAGCCAATAACGGGCGTTAAAAATCATTCGTATTTTCGTGTTTTTAAAACATAAATTTATTAATAAAAACTAAATTTTTGAGTATTGTGTTTTTATATCGTTGGAATTGTAAAAATATACTTTAAATATTTATAACGTTTTTTAAGAATATTCATGTTATCTGGAAATCTTGTGATAGTGAAGTTTTTCACTCCTTTCTATACTAGTAGATACATATCAGAATTTATTCATTATAATCGTCGGAAAAAACAAAAAACTCCTCTCTGATTTAGAAGCATTTACACTATGTATGGATAGTATAAAAAGAAAAATTGACGTTAAATAATACTAATGATTTAGTATTATACATCATCATCATACCATATCCGCTCCCTATGGAGCATATGGATTCCACGAACTGCCTTCAAGCGATCGGCCGCCAGCTCCCGTGCATCCTTCCAAGTCAAGCCCACGTCCCGCAGCTCTGACATTGTCAACAGTGGACGTCCAGGACGCCGAGAACCTGATGCCTTGTAAAATAGGCAAGCATGGTTATGGCTCTCGGAGGGCATACGTAGTATATGGCCTAGCCAGCCGAAACAGGCCTTCGCCGATGACAGTAGATAACCAAGGATTGCTGTTTCCGTTGCCTTACTTCTGTACTTCGTACTCTGTCTAGTATATGCATGCTGTTACAAATTATGTACGTATCATGCTCAGCTGTTGAAGGAATTCAAGGATCTCAAAATTTCTTTTTTTAATTTTTGAGATGAAAATTTACAATATACAGTGTCCCATACACCGGATAAGAGAAAGTAATAGTATTATTTTTACTTTATTCATCTAGGAATGAAGCGATGATTTAAAATGCTAAACATTTTTATGTTTTTATTTAACAAGTCAAGAGAAAGACAGAAAAAATCACAATTGCTATGTGGTAATTTAATTTAATAGTATTTCGATGTTCTTACTAATTATAATACTATACTTGCTCATCTCGAGCGCTCAATTACTATGGAAGCAGAACAGAAGAATATATAGTAACAAGACTATTCAACAAGCTTCCAGTAGCTCAAGCACAGATAACTATCGACGTAGTTAAAAGCGTGCTATTCACGTGCTATTGCTAACGATTTGAGCGATCACAGTGACATTCGTTCGATACCGTGGTATCGATAGCCGAACATAGCCGATCTGATCCGAGCGGGGCCGATGCACGCCATAACGCGGCCTTACGTCAAACGTCAAATCATCGCGCTTGTCTGATTTTTTATTATTTCGACTGCTTTTCTCAATATTTGGCTTGCCGAAAACCGGCTAAATTATAATAAAGATTAAATGAAGATTTGTGCGAATAAGATATATCTCGGGAAATGGCTCGCGACTTGTATGCGCTCGTTTAATAATCCCGATCGATAACTTTTAACGCGTGTTCCACTGTGATCGCGAAAACGTTAAACATCCATGGGTAAGAAATCGTTATCACGTCGCTTATTACCGAGTCGGTACTGACCTGTGATCGAGCAACTGGTGAGGTGAAAGGCGCCACACATCTTGCGCAAAGGAAAATATTGCTAAAGAAATTTCTCATAGACAATCAAGATTTCAAAGTGTAAATGAATGTGAGATAAAAGTTCACTTATCTAATATACTACACTTTTGACTTGTACATTATTTATCTCGTATAAAAAGTTTTATTTAACTTATTTCATATTATACAACATAAACTAAATTTTACTTATATAATAATATAACAAGTGTTATTTAAACTCGGTGGAAGAAACACGCCAAAAAACAAGTGAAAACTTGTTTGGCGAGATCTAGATTTAAGTTTATTATGTTACACTTAATAAAACACTTACACTGTCCGCCTCGTAGCATAGGGGTAGCGCATTTGGCTACCGTGCCTGAGGTCGCGGGTTCGATTCCCGTAGGGGATCAGCATAATATATTTATTTACATGAGACTTTCATATTAATATTTCATGTGTGGACCTTACCTTGGACTGGTACTGAAGCGTAAGACTGATCATCTTGCCTTCATGTAATAAAACGATCAAGATACACTGCACTTGGTGTACCAATGCAGTGCCCTATGCACCATTGGGTGCGGATAAGGGAAAGTAGTAGTAGTAATAAGTAAATAAAATTTAAAATTTAAATTTAAAACAAAAAATGTTATTATAGAATATAAAAAGTAAAGTAGTGATTTGTAAATATTAATTATTCGTATATGTTTAAGTATTTAAGGCTTATTAAATGTCCTTTATTCATCCTCTTCCCTACCCCTTTCCTTCCTTCGTTTATTCCATTTCACGATGTCATATTTGAATGTATTAATCTTGTAAATAATGCAATGTTATTTTTAAGCTTTATTCTTCCCATCAATACTCGGTACAATGAATGATTATCACTAAAATAACTGAGAGTTGGTTGGAAGATATTGCTTAAAAGCAATAAGCCCGTCGTACACTTGCTAAGTAATTGTACATGAAGTTTTAAAATAATAAAATAAATTATAATAATGTAAAAAAATCGGATTGGATTCTAACAGCATTCTTTCCCAACATTGAGATTTTCTTTACTTGTCGGCCGCACGTAACTGGGCGCCAGTGTTAGGGGCCGGCTGTAGAACTGACCACAGCTGGTCGTGTAGCCCCCCCTGTGGGTGGGGGAGGGTCGCACCCCCACGGGGGTCTAGCGGGGGGGAAGGAATTAGTGGAAGAGTGTCGCCAGAAGGCTCACACGCCGCCTGATCGGGGAGGCTGCGTCAGGGCTGGCCGATTACGATTTTTCGTTTACACGCTTAATTTTTTATTATTCTTTATTTATACCTTTTGTGTCTGAGAAGGATGCGTCTATACGGAGACATCGCAAAATGCAATTTTTGAAGGACTCCGTAATTTAAGGCTTGTTAAACCGGTAAGAAAATTAAAATGTTTTGAGTTTTAGGTAATGTCCTTAAATAATTATAAATGCGGGAATTTAAAATTGAACCACAGGCAAATTACAATTAAGGGGTGTAATAAAACTCGTAGTACAACCCAAAAACTGGTGAATCTTCATCATATTTGGAGTCGAATGTGTAATATGACTTTTGAATCTCAGTTGGATTTTGACGTGATAACGTCTAATAAAAATCGATGAACGCGAAAAAGCATGACTCATTGTCGCGTTCTGCCTGAGCCGAGTGTGCAAGCGAGCGCGCGGAACAAGCGATAGACAGGCGCGATCGGCCTAAGCGTTCGGTTTGTGACGCATCTATCTCTCTTCCACTCGATCGGCCGATGTGTCCGAGTAGAAGGAAGACAGCAGCAGCACACAAGAAGAAAAAAGAAAAAAAATAATAATTTATGGAAAAAATTGTAATTTTCAATTAACTTCTGCTTTGTATTATACAAAATAATGATAATTCAGTAATAATAATTCAATTCTATTCATAAAAGTATGCTTTTTTTTATCAATGTTTTCTTATGACGTTATCATGTAAAATTATCGTCCGTAAACCGACTTTACAGACAGCCAAAGGTTTTTTTAAAAATATTTCTTCTTGTAAAAAAATTCATAAGTACTGCTTAAATTCTTATTAAAATGCCGTTTTTTTTTTTGTTTTGTTTATGCATAATGAATAGTATTAATTTGACTAAATAAATGAAATTTGATAACAATTTGCAAAAAATTATCAAAAAAAAAAAAAACAACTTCTTAATCAATTTTCTCGAAAACAATGCGTCATATCCAAAAAGTTTATTCTACAAAATCGACTCCAAATATGACGTAGATTGACTGGTTTCATGTGTGAAATGTTAAAATTTCGTATCACCGGGTTTAATTATTCAGCTTCCTATCAGCCTCCACGCGCCAGCCCTGCCAGCCGCGGTTTGGGTAACAGCTGTTGAGCCTGAGGCGACACAAATAATTTTAATCTACCCCCGCGCGCCCCCGGCGCCCGCACCGCCCGCCCAACCCCCAGCCGGCCCCCGTGGGAATATCAGGATCGGATCGGGTGAAAAGTATTGACGTTTTCAACTCAATATTGGCGGGTAATTGTTACCTTTGACACATTTTGCTAGCTTAAGCCCGGTCCCTACTTTGCCAACTGATTTAAAATTTTCAGATTGAAAAAAAAAAAAGTTTACCTACATTTATTTTTTACCTTGCTTATGATCTACTTATTTTATTTTTTATTTTATTTTATTTATTTATAGGAAAAATAACAGTATCGACACATGAACGTAGAAATACAAAAAACATGATTACCAATTATAGTTATTTTATTTTATTTTTATTTTTTTGGGATTTTTACAGCTATAACAATGCAATATACAATAACAAGTAATAAATCTGCAGCCAATTACAAAAATCCACTGATAATGTTATTCTTTTTATGACAATTAGTGATGAATGAAAGGAATGTTTTGGGCTAGGGTGAGTGTGAGTGTGGGTGAGGGTGTGTGTATGATTAAATTTATACAATTCAAAGTAAGATGGAAAAAATAAATATTAGAAATAAATATAAAGAGATATGAGGGAAGGATAGGATGATAGGGATAGGTAAAAAGAAAAGGAGATGACTGGGAATAGAATTAGGATTACCTTTGACAGTCTATTAAGATTTAAATTAATTTTAATTTGAAGTTGGGTAATCCGACGTTAAAAATGTCAAGACAGGTACAGTATTCATTAAATTTCGCACAACTACGAAATATAAAAGAATTTTTTAAATAATTATTTGATGGTGCTAAATTATTAAAAATATGACATTGTCTAGTGAGTCTAATTGGACAATGAAGAGGTATCTGCTCTAGAAGATAGGGGCTCTCAATTACATTATTTATAACTTTATACAAAAAACATAAATCAGATGTATTCCTACGCTTAATAAGTGAAGATAATTTATGGAAGGCTGATGACTTATTCCTTATGTATGGTAATGGAGCGTGGTGTTGGAAAAAGAAGGATGAAAGTAGACTGAATGCTGTTGAAATGCGATCTATGTGTGGTAAGACTACGTATGATAGGTGTACAAATGTCGAAATTAGAGCAGAGTGCAAGACTGAGATAAGCATTATCGACAAAATTAAGAAAGGGCTTTTGCGATGGTTTGGTTATGTGGAGCGAATGAGTGATGAAAGAACGGCTAAAAGAAGTTTAAATGCAAGTGTGCCTGGGTGTAGAAGCCGCGGAAGGCCGAGAAGTGGCGTGATGGTTAGTTTAGTTTTGATCTACGTTGATTGGTTGCATAGTGGAGTTCGATTCCCATAGGGGGTACACTAAAAATTTCGACGCACATAATTTTGAGAGCGTGTTTTTGCGGTTGCGGGCCCTATGGCTTGGAATGCTCCCCAGAAGTGCGCAACTGCGAGAGTGAAGTGATGTTTCGAAAGAAACTTTTGATCTCTAATTTTATTTATTTAATATATTTTCACCTAAAATCGAAATAATCGACGTGCGTGTAAGAGAAGATGTGTATGAATGTGGAGGAAGCAAGAGAAGTATGCCAGGACAGAGTGGTGTGGCGTTCTTTCCTCTCTGTCTATCCCTTCGGGGAAATGGCGTGATGGTTGGTTAGTTGGTTAGTTCACCTAAATTAAATCACGTTAAATTTAATATTTAAAGCCCCCTTGAGGTATATTTTTACGAAAACTACGCTATATGTATAAATAATACATAAAAATAATAATACCTACCTGCTAAATTTAAATATTTTTCAGTTGGTAGTATGAAATCTATAAAAATATTAGTCAGATTTTCACAGGTGTCCAATAGCGCGCGAAAAGCGAAAATTGGCAGCTATGTTTTTCATTTATCGGGCGCCTAATTCGTTTACCCTCTCCAAGTGTCCCCCAGGCGGCAGGCGGCAGGCGGCACGTGGCGCCCCCATCACATAACACATAACACCTCCCCCCCAACAGAGAGCTTTGGACCAGAGTAATCATACATTCCATGCCACCTTACGTTATTCACAAGTTCGATTGGACGGGAAACTTTTAAGTTTGATTCCAAAGGAAACTGAAAATAATTAAAAGCATACTCCACCGCGTGACTCGCTACCGCTTTCCCATACAAACGTATTTCTCGATGTTCTCCCTGGAATTCAACATTAGACCAATGATTTTTTCACACGTTTTAGATATCGACCAGACGCGTGTTTGCATCGTCTTATTTTTGACGTGATAACGTCTAATAAATCGATGAACGCTGGCTGCATACACGAAAAAGCATGACTCATTGTCACGTTCCGCCTGAGCCGAGTGTGCAAGCGAGAGCGCGGAACAAGCGATAGAGAGGCACGATCGGCCTAAGCGTTCGGTTTGTGACGCATCTATCTCTCTTCCGCTCCATCGGCCGATGCGTCCGAGTAGAAAAAGAGACAGCAGCAGCACACAAGCTACAAAGTGAAAGTGAAATTAACGAGTGCAAAAAAATGATAATTTATGGAAAAAAAATGTAATTTTCAATTAACTCTTGACTTGACAGTTAATGTTTTTGACGTGATAACGTCTAATAAATCGATGAACGCCGGCTGCACACACGAAAAAGCATGACTCATTGTCACGTTCCGCCTGAGCCGAGTGTGCAAGCGAGAGCGCGGAACAAGCGATAGAGAGGCACGATCGGCCTAAGCGTTCGGTTTGTGACGCATCTATCTCTCTTCCGCTCCATCGGCCGATGCGTCTGAGTAGAAGGGAGACAGCAGCAGCACACAAGAAGAAAAAAACAAAAAAATAATAATTTATGGAAAAAATTGTACTTTTCAATTAACTCCTGCTTTGCATTATATAAAATAATGATAATTCAATTCAATTCATAAAAGTATGCTATTTTTCATCAATGTTTTCTTATGACGTTATCACGTAAAATTATCGTCCGTTAACCGACTTTACAGACAACCAAAAGTGTTTTTCAATAATTTATTTATCTCCTTGAACAAATAAAATATTTAATACCAAACTTGAATTTTTCTACAACCAAATAACCAGTACAGTACAAAACTTCGTCAAATTACATTTCTCCCTTATTTTGGTGAACGCACGTTTATACTTTACTTTACGTTTACTTTCCCTTATCCGCACCTAATGGTGCTTAGGGTACTGCATTGGCACACCAAGTGCAATGTATCTTGATCATTTTATTACATGAAGGTAAGGTGATCAGTCATACGCTTCAGTACCAGTCCAAGGTATCACACATGAAATATTAATATTATTTTTCTTGTATTATTTTCGCACATTAAAATTGTGATTTTCCCTGCTTTCTCTTGATTTTTTAACCAACCATCACGCCATTTCTCCGAAGGTGTAGGCAGAGAGGATAGAACGCCACACCACTCTGTCCTGGCACACTTCTCTTGCTTCCCCCACATTCATACATCTTCTCATGCACGCACGTCGATTATTCCGACTTCTTACATGCCCACTTTCAAGCGCTTGTGTTACTTGATCGTGCCACGTGTTTCTCGGCCTTCCTCGACTTCTACATCCAGGCACAGTCGCATCACTTATTTTTTTAGCCGTTCTTTCATCGTCCATCCGCTCGACATGACCGAACCATCGTAAGAAACCTTTCTTAATTTTGTCGATAATGCTTATCTCAGCCTTGCACTCTGCTCTAATTTCGACATTTGTACACCTCTCATACATAGTCTTACCACACATAGATCGCATTTCAACAGCATTCAGTCTTCTTTCATCCTTCTTTTTCCAACACCACGCTTCACTACCATACATAAGGGTTGGTACCAGTTGCTCGATCACAGATCACTAGCGACTCGGTAATAAGCGACGTGATAACGATTTCTTACCCATGGATGTTTAACGTTTTCGCGATCACAATGGAACACGCGTTAAAAGTTATCGATCGGGATTATTAAACGAGCGCATACTAGTCGCGAGCCATTTCCCGAGATATATCTTATTCGCACAAATATTCATTCAATCTTTATTATAATTTAGCCGGTTTTCGGCAAGCCAAATATTGAGAAAAGCAGTCGACATAATAAAAAATCCGACAAGCGCGTTGATTTAACGTTTGACGTAAGGCCGCGTTATAGCGTGCATCGGCCCCGCTCGGCTCAGATCGGCTATGCTCGGCTATCGATACCACGGTATAGAACGAATGTCACTGTGATCGATCAAATCGTTAGGGCTAGCACGTGGTTAGCACGGTTTTAACTACGTCGATAGTTATCTGTGATTGAGCAACAGAACTCCGTTGTGTACTGCCAATTTTCCTTCTTTCATTTCATTTCAACTGCATTCAGTCTTGCAACGTTTTGAGTTAATATATTAGTTTTTATTCCCTTCCAGACCCCGCTGCAGTACGTGAGGAACCACGAGGCCGTGGCGCTGGAGCCAGGAGTCGCTGAACCAGCAGACATGTTCCTCAGTGCTCCATCATCACCAGGAGCTGTCAAGAGGAGTGCCTCCGATACGTGAGTACTGGACAATTTCCAAACTTAAATAGCCCCCATTACCCGTGTTCTAAATATCCATGTTCATGTTTTCTTCTAACCTTTTTGTTAATCCCCCAATATTCTTTCATCATCCTTCTATTCTTTCTCATCCCGCTTTCCTATCCTTTCTTATTATTTTAGGCACCGAGTATGTGTAAATATTAATATACGCATCCTACCATATTATAATTACCTGTTTTGGCGAGAAATCGCGATTACAATAATGTAAAAATTTATTACTGACATTACAATGATAACGAAAATCCCAAAAAAAATCTTCGTAGGTACCTAAGATATTAAAAAAAAGTTTAGCAAAAAATTGTCCGAAATAAATTAATGTAAATCCGAAAAAATTTGAATATTTTCCGATATTAACATAAAAAATAATCCCACTTTTAAAAACGTAGGATTTGAAATTTATGTTAGAAGCACTCGCTTTGTAGTTATTCATTATAAACTATTTAAATTCTTGTACCCTTGATAAAGAGACACGTGTTGCCTTGAAACCGGTCTGGAGTTATATTAATAAAAAAAGTAGTAAAAAACAAAGTTTTTTCATTGAAATAGCTTAACGTAGGATATTTTTATAAAAATCTTATAATCTTGTAAACAGTTTTCAAGGTCTTATGTTAAAATCAAAAAAAACGATTTTTTTGGTTCTACGTGATTTCTTATTAGTTACAGTTTTAAGAATAGGGAGAGGAACATCTGTGGATTTTTACAAAATTCCTGATTTCAGTTGTCTTTAATCTCTTTTTGGGTGAATTTTATTGCTTTACCTACTCACTAGTCAAGGAATTTCGCTAATTTCACAGATGTTATTTTATATTATAGGTACATATTATTCATTATTTCAGACTGAATTTACAGAATTTAAAGAATTGTAACATCTAAATTAAAAGCAACTTAATAGTAATTATATAAATCTAGGTATAACTCGCATAGAATTTAGAGAATTTGCACAGACATAAGGGAGTTTAATGATCAATTTAAAACAATTACAAGGTGAAACAATTGTCACTAACTTGATAATAAAATCACGTAGAACCAAAAAAAAAAAAAAACGTTTTTTTTATTTAACATAAGATATCATGGCGTTCTACAAAATAAATGCCATATCAATCAATAAGTTTTCAAGGTGTTTTTTTGAAAATTTCATAAGTGTAAAGATAAGACAATTTTTCTTTTGTCATGTAAAATTATCGGTATTTTTAATTTTACCCCTTACCAATAAATTATTATTAAAATGTTGATTTTATTCGATTAAAATACAATACCTATTTGGTTCATTGTCTTAGTGTAAATTTAGTATATTTTTAATAATTTCGGTATCTGGGACCGACTGTTTGAACCTTAATCGACAAAATGACAAGCGCAGACCTTTACTTTGAAATTTCACCACAGCATCAGCAGAGAGACTATTATAATAGTGATGCGAATATCCGATTAATTATTCGAATAATTTTAATTTCATAAAATCGAAAAAAAAAAACCATTTGAATTCTTTTTTGGCTGTACTTATTTATCACCGAACCCGCGACCTCGTGCATGGAAGCCAAATGCGCTACCACGGAGCTGTGAGGCGGACATATTTATTTACATACTGGTGATTTTATTATACGCCGTGTAACAAAACTCGATGTACAAGCGGGAAACCAGTGAATCTACATCATATTTGGAGTCAATTTTGTAGAATAATTTTTTTTTGATTTGACCAATAGTTTTCAA
The DNA here is from genome assembly GCA_022494985.1 of Micrasema minimum. Lineage (NCBI taxonomy): Eukaryota > Metazoa > Arthropoda > Insecta > Trichoptera > Brachycentridae > Micrasema > Micrasema minimum. The sequence goes on from JAGVSP010001620.1 coordinate 30,847, forward strand.
AAAAAATCAGTAAGAAGTTGTTTTTTTTTTTCGAGAATTTCTTACAAATTGTTATCAAATATAATTAATTTAGTCAAATTAATACTATCCATAAAATAAACACTAGCAAAAATGGAATTTTAGAAAATATTGTACTTAATCTTACGGTTGGTACTTATGAAAACTTTTAAGAGAAGAAAAAAAAATTTTTTTTCAATCTCAGATTCAAAAGTCATATTACACATTCAACTCCAAATATAATGTAGATTCACCGGTTTTCGGGTTGTACTACGAGTTTTGTTACTCCATGTATGTTCCTATATTATATGTAAAAACACATTTTTTTATACCAATTCTGGTTAGCACAGGAATTTTTCATTTTGACGTGATAACGTCTAATAAATCGATGAACGCCGGCTGCACGCACGAAAAAGAATGACTCATTGTCCCGTTCCGCCTGAGCCGAGTGTGCAAGCGAGAGCGCGGAACAAGCGATAGAGAGGCACGATCGGCGTAAGCGTTCGGTTTGTGACGCATCTATCTCTCTTCCACTCCATCGGCCGATGCCTCCGAGTAGAAGGGGGACAGCAGCAGCACACAAGCTACAAAGTGAAAGTGAAATTAACGAGTGCAAAAAAAAATTAATTTCTGGAAAAAAATTGTAATTTTCAATTAACTCCTGTTTTGTATCATACAAAATAATGATAATTCAGTAATAATAATTCAATTCAATTCGTAAAAGTATGTTTTTTTTTCATCAATGTTTTCTTATGACGTTATCACGTAAAATTATCGTCCGTAAACCGACTTTACAGACAACTAAAAGTTTTAAAAAAATGTAGACGTGTATGTTTTAGTACTGTACGTGGTGGTTATAGAGACATACCGACTCTTAAAATATTCGAATGAAACCTTGACGCGTCATCGACAAAATCGCACATTTCAATCATGATCGGTCGATCGTTCGCATCCCTAAATCATAATATATTTGAGGTACATAGACGCGAGGAAAATGTATTTGTCGAGGTAAACGGTACACCAGTACGCGATTTTCCACGCTTAGGTTTTGGAATTTAAGAATATTTTGCTCCTGACAGATTAATTAATGGCGCGCGTGTATTTGACAGGTTAATTACACAAAAACTATGTTCGCGCCATGTTGTACATCTGACGCGGTTGGGCGGGAACGTGATTTCAAAGTTTTGAATTTAGAAAAGGTGTTCGTCGTTTGTTTTTGTTTTTAATTTGTTCTACTCCGGATTGCCACTGCGCTGCCGTTTGATGTTTGAGACAGGACTTTATTGGCTTTTGATATCAATCGAAAAATTGAGAAAATGTTTTGTCGTTATTTAAATTGTTTTGTACAATTATTAGTCGTTGATTTTTTTCCTAAAATTAAATTTGAAAAATGATTGTAAAAAGAATTAAACGTAGGTCTAAAAACATGTTTTTTTTTACCCCAACTTTAACAACTACTATTACTAATTTCCCTTATCCGCACCCAACGGTGCATAGGGCACTGCATTGGTACACCAAGTGCAGTGTATATTGATCATTTTATTAAATAAAGGCAAGATGATCAGTCCTACGCTTCAGTACCAGTCCAAGGTATCACACATGAAATATTAATATGAAAATATCATGTAAATAAATATTTCATGTTGACCTCCTACGGGAATCGAACCCGCGACCTCAAGCACGGTAGCCAAATGCGCTACCACTACGCTACGAGGCGGACAACTGCATTGAAATATATATGTTTGTACTCACTAGTATGTTCTGAAACCCGTTGGGAGAGGAATTCTTAAAGAAATATTTTATAAACAAATGTAATGATTTATTATGTCAGGATTAAAGATTAAGGTGACTGATTGTATACAAGTTTTGCGACGAATATGCATAATGTACGCTTCTACACCAGACTAATCGACCCTTTAAGCAACAAATGTAGTACAATCCAAAGCTTATTTAGGCCAACATGGCTTTAACAACCCTTCTAGTATCCAATAGCGTAAGGGCCATTTTGGCCTAAATGAGTTTTGGCTTTTACTGCGTTTGTAGCTCAAAGGGTAGATATTACTAGGTCACCTTTGCTTTTTAATAAGTCAAGGTCATTTGTAACCAGGCCAAGGTCATTTGTAACCAGGCCAAGGTCATTTGTAACCAGGTTAAAGTCGTTTGTAACTAGGTCGTATAGCTAGGTCAAGGTCGTTTGTAAAGTTGACGCCGTATGCATTAAAGTATTGTTACTACTTCTGGGTTGTATTAAAATTGGTCAAGGTCGTTTATAACTAGGTCAAGATCACAAAATCAGAACCTCCCGAAATAATTGGGTACTCGATACAGCCCCTTGTATCCCAGCCCGTACGGCTCATCCCCACTGGTCCTCAGGAAGTACTTTCCCCTGTTGTCGAGCCCCGAGTAGCCTACGCGGGCGGCGCCCCCCGGGGGGCAGGCGCCTCTCGCGAAGCGCGCCCCGCTGCGGCACCGCAGCCCCAAGAGAGCCCCCGGGTGGCGAACGGACTCCGCGTAGATCTGCCAGGAGCGGGAGTGGCTGCACGAAGGGGTGGAACACCCTGGCTGCTGCTGCCCGTTGTTGGGGAAGATGTCAGCATCCCCTGGGCCAAAATAATCAGTTGGTTATCTATTTTAAATAGTGCTTTCCCTTGGCACAAACAGTTTGAACCTACTTTTATGTTTGTTTTTTTTTTATGTCTGCCCACGTTTTTTTAAAAGTTAAAATAACACGTTTAAGAGCATATCACACCACGTGACTCGCGGCCGCTTCCCATACAAAAGTATTCCTCGATTTTCTCCCCGGAATTTAACATTATAGCCATTTTTTTAAAAATATATTTTTAAAAAAACATGTCAAACGATGCAAACACGCATCTAGTCGTTATTTTATTTATTTTTTTTTGTAAAAAGAAACATTTGAGCTCTTATGATATACTCAAATATTTCAATTTTGGGCTGCTTTCAAATAGTCGGAAATAACTGTGTTAGAAAGCAGGAAACAAGTTGTGCTGGAGTGGGATTCGAACCTAGAGATTCTAATCCGGAATCCTCGAATCTACCACTAGACCACAACCCGGTTCATTTAGATATCTATCGATTAGATGCGCATTTATCTATCGACTAGGTGCGTGTTTGCATCGTCTTATTTTTTTGATATTTTATTTGTTAAAGGAGATAAGTAAATAATTAAAAAATTAAGACGATACAAACTCGCATCTGGTCGATATCTAAAATATCGATTAAATCGGAATTAAAATATCGACCTGATTTGGATCAACTGGGCAAAAGGGATCAACACTCAGGATCGTGCAAGGTGAAATTTCATCATCTCGTTCCGCTTACCTATTGCGGCTGCCATCCCATAAACTCCTGCCGAAGTATGCATCACATCCACATAGTCCGCATCATCCTTGCTCAGCCTGTAGGACCTGTTCACGTGGACGAAGCAGGGTCCTGCCGGGTCCAGTCCACTTATTCTGGCGATCCTTTTCCCCGTCAAATTCCTGAAAGTCTTCCCAGCGAAGCCTGCTATGTGGGCTCCGAGACTGTGCCCAATAAGATGTATGGATTTTGGACTGGTCCCATCTGCAAAAACAAACAAATAAAGAATCCACCCATTGAAAGAAAGGCGGCCTCCGTAACGTAATGACTAAGACGCTGGACTCTCGAACTGGTGGGATTACAAAAATCTTAAGTTATTTCTCTCAAGCCTTGGTTTTTATGGTGTTATTTCCCCTTTTTCTTGGGCCTCATAGCCTTTTGAAGTGATTAAAAAAATTGAATACTGACGTAGTGTCGTACAACAGAATAGGAATATTTACCCCTTTTTAGTTCCATTTTCCATGCAATTTTGGTACTTAATGAAAGCTCCACCCTTTTCCTAGAGTTTTTTAAATACTATTGAGTCTTTTTTCAGTCCAGCACAACTCAGTCGATTTTTTCAAGCTATACCGCGATTTTACGATTGTCAGTGTGATAAAAATACGGATGAATTTACGTTATGTACGGAACACAAATGCTTTCATTGCCCCTACCACTGTCTTGGCTTATGTATCATAATTGTCATTGTATTGTGGCGGAAGAAATACGTCACGCGGGCGACGCGGAACGAAGCAAGATCTACCGAACTCTGCCGGACGCTATCGAACAATGACGAGAGACATTTTAACCTTCATCGTGACTACACGTCGCTTTTGTACAAATTTCTTGCCGCCAAATTGTAGGGTTCATAATTTATGTCAATCTTAGTTTAATTAGTTAAGTTTAGTCAAGTTTTCATTGTTTTTCCTTTCGTTTAACTTCTGTGTAATAAATGTGCACTAAAAACTGAAAGAACTCTTTCATTTCTCTCTGTGCACCCCCATAAAGCAATCACCGCTAGAGGTAACCAACCCGGTGGCTAAAGTATCCATCACCCAAACCAACCAGAGTCGGCCCAAATTAACAGTAGTAGGGAAACGTTAGTTTCTACCCCGATCATTATTATATTAGTAATTACTAACACCCGTATGGAGACCGGCATACTGCCTCATCCCAGACATCCACCCAAGCATCCGCGGTCAGTCAGGTCTCAATGGAGGGGGGACATGGAAGAGAAGGGATCAATTTAGAAGGGTTTAGAGAAAAGAGGGGAGGAAACAGCATGTTACTCCAAGTGCAGTGTATCTTGAACATTTTTACATGAAGGTTTAGTGTTAACCTTGTTGGATTTTGTACGCTGGTGGGTCGTGGATGTTCAACCACCCATCAGCGTACGCCACTAATTGATAGAGATTAATCTCAGTGTCGCACGCTCCACAAAATAACTCTCGTGAGAAGGAATTTCATTTCTCGGTCACTGAGTAGAAATCTCTATACTACAATGGATGATGGGTGCTCAGATAGAATTAAACAGTACTTGCAGTTTTTGTGAACTTATTACGCAGAAGTTGCAAATGAAAACTCAACTACTTAAACAAAGATTGACATGGATTATGAAGATAGAAATGTACAAAATGAATTTAAATTGGAACGCAATTTAGCGGCAAGTAATTTGTGCAAAATTAACGTGGTGGTGGCTAAAATGATTATCTTCGTGGCTCGGCAGCACTCGGCGGAGTTCGGTCGATTGTGACGTATTACTTCCGCCACAAAGGCAATATTAAGATGTTAAATGTTCATACTTACTTTCAAACAAATCCACCAGTACTTTTCCTAGTTCTTCTCCAATGAACTGCACATAAGTGCTGGATCTAAGGTACAAAGTCATGATGAGGCTGCTGGAGTCCAAAGCCATAACATTAAGTCCTCCCTTGGCCATCAAGGCTGAACACATCGTCTGAACAGAGTCGCTCCTTACACTCGACATAAACCCGTGGATGAACATCGCGATTGGAAGATCTTTGAAGAAATTATCAGAAGAAATGATCTTAGATGCTGCTCCGACGATAGAAATTGCTTCATGCTGGAAATAAACAATCAACCATATTTTTATTTTATTTTTTATTTTATTGTTTTAATGCCCATAGGGCTTTTACATAAACATTTTTAAAATGTTACACAGTAGGTAGCCAAATTAGAAACAAAAATGAAAAAGAAAATACATACGAATATTCGATTTGGCAAGAAAACTTATGCTAAGAAAAAAATACAATTTTATATTAACTGGAGCAAGTTACAAATGGTTAATTAAAAAATACAATAAGATAATAATAAAACAATATAAAATTAAATGGAGCAAGTTGCAAATTACTCACTATTCATTACCGCCAGAGATGGCATCCAGACACTGTTCCCTAAAATGCACTAGATTTGTGTTGAAAATATCAATATTGTTAGCAAACTTGTTAGCCAGTGCGTGCATTCTTCGTATCGGTGAGTTAGCACTGTAATTGGTCGATGATTGGCTGCAGTAAAATAGTGCATTACTACGGGTAACTCGACCAGGCACTCGTATACTAATTAAATTTGTTAGTTGACAACAATCAAACTAATTAAAATGTAATAGTTTTATTATTATTTATAAAAAACATTATTTTTATTTGAAATCACAATTTGTTCACACTCATCGATGTATACTACAATTTTCCCTTATCCGCACCCAATGGTGCATAAAGCACTGCATTGGTACACCAAGTGCTGTGTGTCATTTTTATTACATGAAGGTAAGATTATCAGTCTTACGCTTCACAACCAGTCCAAGGTATCACACATGTGATGTTATTGACCAATGTCGTTGGGCCTCCTAGCCTGGCCTGTTGATATGGTTATAATTAAAACTTTTGAAAAATATTTTTTAAATGTTCCATCGTTCACCTGCGATCCATTTTTCCACAGGTCCAGAGTAAGATGGGATATATCAGGAACATGTTTGGCCAGTTGATCGTATTGTAACCCAATTGACTTTTTGACTTGCGCACCTGTATTAATATAACGTCAACAATATTTCTCAGAATTATGATGAATAAAACGATGTTATGTGTTACTATTGGTTTATTCTATAGAAATAGAATTTACCTACACTACCTGGTTTCGGGAGTAAAGTTCTCCCATCGACTGGTGAAAAGACACTAAATTAGAATACAGATATACAGAAAATTAAAATTGTAATACTAAAGAATCTAAAGAATCTAGATACAAGGGTAACTTAAATATTGATAAATAAAAGTAACAGATAAAATAGAAAATCTTAGAACTGAGGTGATGGTAAAATACTAAGAAGGTATAGATATATAAAGTTTGATAATTAATTGCCTGTTAAGTGGTGGCAGTTGGTAATTTAGTGTCTTTTCACCAGTCGATGGGAGAACTTTACTCCCGAAACCAGGTAGTGTAGGTAAATTCTATTTCTATAGAATAAACCAATAGTAACACATAACATCGTTTTATTTCATCATAATTCAAGATGAAAGTTAAGTCTAATGGGTCGTGTATATATTGAAAATGCCTGCAAAAATATAGCTATGTAATTATTAAAATTTGGTATGCATTTTTTTTTTTTTAATTCTAAATTTGTGAAATCCAAACTTGGCCCTATTATACTAACTATGTAAATATTCAATTATGTTCAGTACTACAATGTGTTATGTATAATACTACAATAGCCCTGACTCGACACGGACTATCTAGTGAGTCGGGGCCAGATCATTGGCATGGGTCTCTACTGATTGAGTCGCCATCCCATTATTGTGATTATTAAATGTGTGAAATGTAATAAATAAATAAACTTACAATTTTCTAAAGTAATTTTTAACAGAGCACTTTCTTGGGCTGTGGTAATTGAAGATATAAAGTTCTGACTTTCAGACAAAATAGCTTTGTCAATGTCCTCTCCTACCGTAGTTTTACTTGCTATTCTTAAATACAAAATCATCAAGATTTGCATTATGTGGTTTCGATTCTGTAAAAAACATACATTTTCTAAGCCTGTAATTTAAATAATGATTTTGTTTTTTTATTGTCTTAACTCGTACATAACTATTACTACTATCCTAAATGCGTACCTAGTGGTGCATAGGGCACTGCATTGATACACCAATTGCAATGTACATTGATCATTAATTGAGTAAATATGACACATGAACCCGCGACCGGCGGACATGTAATTTAAAAACTCGAATTTTAAATTGTCGTATCTCGCTTATTATTTATCCAATTTACAAACGGATTGCACGGGGTGTTTTTTGTTTTTTCGTTTTATTTTTCTGCGTTCACAGAAAATTTTAAATGCTTTCATCCCGAAAAATTCTTTCATAGCCGAATGTTTCATCGGCCTACAATTAATTATTTATCACCAATTTTGAGTACCTAATTTATTTGTGATTATCGCAGTCCTTATAGTAGTGATAGGGTGGGTGCTATAGTAATTGAACACGTTATAGTAATTGGACACCCTAAATTAGATTTTTAAAAACACTCGAAGAATTTACTTCTACCAGAAATATAAACTTTTTTAGAGGATTTTTTCTTTAAGTAAATATTTTTAATTTTTTTATTTGAAAATGTCATTTTATTTGACAGCGAATTTCAAACTTGTTAGCCCTTGACACAAGGGCAGTCATCACTTTTTCAAGCTTTGGACCGTGCATAAACCACATGAGAGTCTTTTATTTTTTAATATTTCTTTGATACATTAAGAAATAGCCTATAATGAAAGAGAAAATGAAAATGTGTCCAATTACTGTAAATTACATATACCATATATAAGGGTTGGTACCAGAACTCCGTTGTGTACTACCAATTTTGCTTCTTTCGATAAGTTCTTATTTGCCACTGTCGATTTCAAGGCACCATTAACTCTGTTTCCGGCACTAACCCTTCTCTCAATGTCCTTATCCACATTTCCGTATCTTGTAAACATACTTCCCAAATATACAAATTCTTCAACCTCTTCAATCTGTCTCCATTTACTATAATATTACATAGGTCATATTCACATTTCTTTCAAAAACCATCACATTTGACTTTTCCACATTCATTAACAAATCACTCACCTTGCACACATTGAAAACCTAGTGACCAAGGACTGCAGCTCCTCTTCGCTATCAGCAAGAAGCACTTCATCAGCGTACTAAAGGCAACTGATCACTCATTTTCGCTCCCACCCATAATTTTTTTATTCTTTCAAAACACCTTAAATGTTATATTAAAGGTAACGCAGTTCTAACAATACTTCGTTTCTTTGAATATTTTTCTTAAGCGTCCAATAGCTATAGCATTCACCCTATTATGTAATTCCTTCTTTTCAGGGTGCACAAAAATTAGGATAATACAAATGTTTTCTTACTACGCACCATTGTTTTTAATATTCGTTTAGATCTATATTCTTAACAGCTTCTAAGACGCAAAAGATAGTACTGAATATTTTCCTCATATTGACAAGTCGTATTATTGATCTATCATTATGGCTATTACTTTCAAATTGGACATTTATGTTAAATTATTGTTTAGCATATTCATTCTGCAAGAATTACAAATTGATATTGACGTATATGAATAACAAATACATTTATATCAATAGTTTATTGACAAAGAGCATTAAGTCATAAAAAAACAACTCAACACATTCGAGAATTTACTTTTAGTTAAAATATAAACTAAACAACATTTTTTTAAATGAATACTTAATTGGCCACTTGTAGACAAATTTACTGGATTACACCCATGCTGGGCTGATATCAGATATTATTGATATCTCAACAGAGACTCTGGGATATCAATAATATCTGATATCAGCCCAGCATGGGTGTAATCCAGTAATTTGTCTACAAGTATTTGTATTCATTTAAAAAAATGTTATGAAATTAAACAACTTTTGTTTTGAACTACTTTTTTATTATTTAACACTTTAGTTAGCGACTTATTACTTAATTTTAAATTATTTTTATACAAATCCCTGATGAAGGAGTAGTGTCTCCGAAACCGGTTGGAGTGTTAAATAATAAAAAAGTAGTTAAAAAACAAAAGTTGTTTAATTTCATAATTATGGAAAACTACAAAGTGAGTGCTACAAACATTGAGTTAATAAAAAAATGTTGTTTAAAAGATTTACTGGCTAAAAATATAAAGCAAAAATAAAAAATTGGAGAGACATCTTCAGGCGTCTTCTAGAGTAAGTAATAAAGCTCGGCTCGACGACCAGTACGCCGAGAACCTGATGCCTTGTAAAATAGGCAAGCATGGTGGCGGCCCTCGGGAGGCATACGTAGTGCCTAGCCAGCCGAAACGCCTTCGCCGGATGACAGTAGATACCAAGGGTTGCCGTGTCCGTTGCCTCAACTCTGTGTTTCTTACAAAGTCAAACCACAGCACACCTAAAATTTTTCTAAGACACCTATTCTCTGCACTCAGAAGTCTGCTATCTTGGGCCCTGGTTAGGTGCCACGATTCTCAGCCATAGAGGAGAACTTATTGTACACGAATATATGTGTAATATTGCAAATGACGTGAGATTTTCCTTAACCGGTTTCAATTACGCTCACTTCTATATCTGTTTATTAACTTATTATTATTGTGAATAAATAAATAAATAAATAGTTAATATGACACTGCAGTGCCGCTTATGGCGGTAATTTATGAAACCTTGAGAAAATCGGGCTCCGGTTGTCTGTTCAGTAGACTTAGTTAAATGTCTTTGATTTTCCTGATTCGCTAGAAAATACACGCAACGCAATATACAGCAGATGCAAAAGTACGGATTGTAAAATTTTTAAAATTTTTAAAATGTTCAGAAAGGCAAAAAAATATGTCAAGCATCATTCAACTTTGTGAATTAATTGTTTAATTTTTAATTAAATTTAAAGATGAGAGCCGTGCCTCATAGCATAGTGGTAGCGTATTCGGCTACCGCGCTCGAGGTCGCGGGTTCGATTCCCGTAGAGGGTCAACATGAAATATCTATGTACACGTAATTTTCATATTAATATTTCAAGCGTGATACCTTGGACTGGTACTGAAGCGCAAGATCATCCTACCTTCATGCAATAAAATGATCAAGATCACTGCGTTTGGTGTACCTATGCAGTGCCCTATGCACCATTGGGTGCGGATAAGGGAAGTTAGTAGTAGTAATAGTAAACCAGTCTTTTTTTCGTAATTTGTTACAAATATATAAAATAATATTAACTCATCACCTTTGGAAAAGGTCACAGAGATGTCAGACCTAGGAATCCTGTTCAATGAAAAATTATGCTTTGTTAATCATATTCAAAACATAGTTAATAAAAGTATGAGAACAGTGGTATCTTTACTGAGGACAATAAAAAATTACGAATCTATGAAAATTATGAAAATTTTGTATACTGCTTTAGTAAGAAGTCAGGTTGAATATAACTCGGTCATTTGGTCTCCTTATTACAGGGTTCACATAAAGAACATTGCAAGAGTCCAACATCAATTTTTGCGCTTTATTAATTTTAAATTAAATATTCCCATTGTAAACATAAATTATAACATTTTAAATAACCTTTTGAATATACAAACGTTAGAAAATAGAAGAATATTAAATGATTTGCTCTTTCTGTTCAAAGTATTAAAATCTATGTTTGATTGCTGTCAACTAACAAATTAAATTAGTATACGAGTGCCTGGTCGAGTTACCCGTAGTAATGCACTATTTTACTGCAGCCAATCATCGACAAATTACAGTGCAAATTCATCTATACGACGAATGCACGCACTGGCAAACAAGTATGCTAATAATATTGATGTTTTCAACACTAATCTAGTGCATTTTAGGGAGCAGTGTCTGGATGCCATCTCTGGCGGTAATGAATAGTTACTTACTGTGTAACATTTAAAAATGTTTATGTTAAAGCCCTATGAGCGTTAAAACAATAAAATAAATAAAAATAAATCTCTGCTTACTTGAATTCGTGTCTTACCCTGTATTTGTCCCAGCTTAACAATGCATAACATGATTAGGTATCTGCTATTTATATTTCTAACTGATATAGCGTGCTGTAAGAAAATAACCCGATTGATGCGTCGTTAGCTGTGTAGCTGTGTAGGCATTGTCGTGGGAAAATACGAATCAAGTTTGTCGCAAAACTCGTTGCAAACTTACCGTGGGTCAGTCAGCCAGCTTTATCCAGCACAGTAAACTGTGCAGTTTCCTGTGCAGTCTGAAACTGTCCCGTATAAAACGAAAATTGTATGGAAAACTGTATGGCCGACGCGACGTTTGGCTGACGTGACAGTTAATGTTTTTTTATGTAAACGTTTTAGTAGAAATTGGTATATTGTATGCTTTTAAAAACGTAAAAAACCAATAACATATTGACATTATTAGCTATACGTACTCACTCAAGACTCGAGTGTTCAACCAATGCATTCTGCCCGTCCTTACTTATGGCGCGCAAACAATGACTCTGACCAAGCAATCCTCCCATAAGTTGCAAGTTGCACAGGGAGCATGGAGAAAATTATGCTTGGAATAACATTAAGAGACCGAAAAAGGAACGATTGGATCCGACGCCAGACAAAAATCTGCAGCGTGGTGGAGCGAATTGCTTGGTTGAAGTGGAAATGGGCCGGTCACATAGCCAGAATGACGGACGACAGGTGGACGAAACGCGTTCTGGTGTGGAGACCGAGAAACCAGAGGCCTCGAGGATTAGATGGGTGGACGACATCAGGAAGTCTGCTGGAAGACAGTGGATGGGGGCGGCGTAGGATCGCGAGGAGTGGAGATGGCAGGGGGAGGCCTATGTCCAGCAGTGGACCTCAACGGGCTGAAATGATGATGATGATGAGCTATACATATATACAATATCCTGTGAGCAAACATACGATCGCGCTTAAAAAATACACATATTTAGCGTGTCTTTTGACAGACTGCACAGTTTTCTGACCAAGAAACTGTGCAGTTTAATGTCCCTTGCGACTAGTTACAAGTAGTAGGTCTGTATTAGTACTTGATTTTCCCTCTGGAATGTGGCAATATTACAGAAATGATTTAATAAATTCAAAAGGTTATGGATTGAATCTCACCGGCCAGGTTTTTCTACTTTTTTATTGTATGTAAATACAGAATGTATATCGTGACTCTTTTCTTAGAAATAAAAATGTTTCTACAGTTCTTTGTTTGATTTGTCACTTTGCGTAAACGGCCCTCAATAATCAGCATTATGGCCATCATACTCGGGCCGCTCGAACTTCTCATTGTTAAGAGCGTTTAATCCTTTTTCAAAATATGAAAGGGTTCACGACTTGGACCCGTTTAACGACTCGACTCTCAGCTAAAAGCGGAAGCTGAGTAACGCTAATTTATCATAATGATAACCAACTTATTGTTGTCTCCTGCGCTTAAATATTCAGAACCTATTTCCCAACACTTGCACCACACTCCACATACGTACCACAATACAACATTAGGATAAGAATAGTGAGGAAAAAAATTAAGTGTAATGTACATGAATAATATTAGTCTATGTAAATTATATAGTACTAAATAAATATAATTTATAAAAAAATTTAAAAAATATATACAACATAAACATTTCAAATGCTTGTTTCCTCACTCTTGATGTCCTCAGAAATTTATTTTGTACATTGTGTTGTGCACTTAATTGGTGCTATGTTATATCTATTGCCTTGAAATATTAATGTCAATTTATTATACCTACATAGCTCTGTGTGCATTACATTAAAAAACATATAAATGAAATTAAACAATACAAATCATTATTTCGCTTTTTCCGCTATCAAAATTAACAAAAAAAAAAAGAAATCCTAAATACTAGGCTCATTATCTAAAACTAATTTTTTTGTTTTAAAATAATCACACTAAAAATATAAATAGGTGGTACATACTTTAAAATATTATCACTTTTCTTACTACACACTCTTAAGCCCTCTATATACGGGGCAGTTTACTACACAGTTTCCTGTGCAGTCTGAAAACTGTCCCATATAAAGCTAAAACTGGATGAAAAACTGTGCGCTAGTGTCAGATTCTCACTGTGCGCTAATTCCACACATTTTTTCACACAGTTTCGGCGCGCGCATCACCCGCGGCGATTACGACAGTATAATACGTATAATATTCAACAGTATCGGTAATATTACAAAAAAACCTATAGTCTTTATCACAGTAACGTTTCTTAGATTCATAATATCTGTTAATATATTTAATCCTTATATTTAATGCATTATTATAAACAATTATTCATTTAAAATGATTTAAAATAAACATTTTAAATATTTACCTGTCGTTCATTTCAATACTTTGTATCCTCCCAAAAAGCAATGATTGCAATCCAATGCGAGAGCTGCTTATTTTCATATATTGGTTTATCAAAGCCAATGTTTGTTTTAATTGATTTCTCAAAACGTCTATTTGCTCTCAAACGCTATTGCAAAATCATTCCATTTTCGTTGCTTTTGCTAAATAACCGACTAACCATCTCTTCATTTCTCTCTCCACATTCCTAGACTTCTACGCCTAGACACATTCGCATTATAAATTATTTTAGCCGTTTCTTTCATCATTCATTCTCCCTAAAAGCTTTATTTTTTCGATTAAGCTTAAGCCTTACATTCTGCTCTAATTTAGACATTAATTTGTACACTATCTATCTATCTATCATACATGTTTGACATACTATATATACTCCTGAAATACCGTACTACTTTTAATTTTGACGATAATGCTTATCTCAGCCTCGCTTGTTTACCCTCAGTACTTGCTAACCTAATGCTTCAAAGGCCAAGAACCCTTTTGATCTTCGAAAACGTGGACGTACATTCAATTCCCTTCTCTCCCAAGCCGTAAGGAGAATCTCCTGACGTCTTCAGATAGAAGTTTCCCCTCGCCTCCTGCGGAACCTCGTACCCCATGCGAGTCCTCTCGCCCGAACAACCCCCGGACTCGAAGGACTTCCAGTCCTTACACCTGATGGCCTCGAAAAGGGCTGGAAACAGGACCGAGTCGCTGAACAGCCGCCAGGATAGGCTGTGGCTACAGGGAGGCACAACGCACCCTGGCTGCTTCTCGCCGCCATTTGGGTAGAAGTCCACGTGACCTGGGAAATGATAACAGAGATAAATTAGCAGTTTTCACGATTGACACATTTGAAAATCTTATCGTGTTAGTGTAATTGAAAACCAAAACATTGTTCGATTGAGCTACAATAATGGCTTGTGCGGAATAAAATATTATCTAAAATAGCCTGATATTTAGTTGATATTGCATAATCAAATGAGGGAATAGACCGTTTAGATTCTTTGCTACTTTGCTCTTGGAGAATCGATGTATTATTCACGAAATTCAAGAATGGAGGTCTTGTTTGAGCATGACGTACTGAAATATATCAAAAAGCTAGACGTCACACTGAAATATGTTGGCGAAAAACCTGTACATTTATGAATTTAAGACATTTTAACAGAAGAGAACCCAGACATGTACCCTGCGGAACACCTTAGTAAATTTCATCTATTACCCAAAGGATCGACGATTCCAAGAATCCCAGCATCGGTGTGTATGACATCCACAAAGTCCGCGTCAGTCATCTTCAGCTTCAGGTCTGCTGCTCTCCGAAGAAGCATGGCCCAGCGGGATCTAGGCCGGTGATTCTGCCAATCTTTGTGTTGGTCATGTTCTGGAAGGATTTACCGGCAAACCCAGCGATGTGGGAACCCA